>PVKM010015901.1:0-27423 GCA_004027735.1 Carollia perspicillata | reverse complement strand
AAAAAAAAAAAAATGGCCCAAGTGAAAGAACAGACCAGAGCTACAGAAAAAACACAACTAAGCCATAAAGAGATAGCCAACCTAGCAGATGCACAGTTCAAAACACTGGTAATCAGGATGCTCACAGAAATGGCTGAGTATGGTCACAAAATAGAGGAAAAAGCGAAGGCTATGAAAAGTGAAATAAAGGAAAATGTATAGGGAACCTACAATGAAGGAAAGGAAACTGGGACTCAAATCAATGGTTTGGACCAGAACAAAGATACAAACATTCAACCAGAACAGAATAAAGAAACAAGAATTCAAAAAATATGAGGAGAGGCTTAGGAACCTCCAGGACAACTTTAAACATTCCAACATCTGAATCATAGGGGTGCCAGAAGGAGAAGAGGGAGAACAAGGAATTGAAAACATAATGAAGGAGAACTTCCCCAGTCTGGCAAAGGAAATAGACTTCCAGTAAGTCCAGAAAGCTCAGAGAGTCCCAAAGAAGTTGGACCCAAAGAAGCACACGAGAAGGCACATCATAATTACATTACTGAAGATAATCCTAAAAGCAGCAAAGAAAAGGAGACAGTTACCTAAAAAAAAGTTCCCTTAAGACTATCAGCTGATTTCTCAAAAGAAACCTTGTAGGCAAGAAGGGGCTGGAAAGAAGTATTCAAAGTCATGGAAGGCAAGGACCTACATCCAAGATTACTCTGTCCAGCAAAGCTATCATTTAGAGTGGGAAGGCAGATAAAGTGCTTCCCAGATGAGGTCAAGTTAAAGGAGTTCACCATCACCAAGCCCTTATTATATGAAATGTTAAAGGGACTTATCCAAAAAAAAAGATCATCAAAAATGTGAACAGTAAAATGACACCATAATCACAACTACCAACAAACAAAATTAAAAAAACAAAAACATAAGTGGACTAAGCAAACAACTAGATCAGGAACAAATTCACAGAAATAGAGATAACTTCAAGGGTTATCAGCGGGGATGCTGCATGGGGAGGATGGGGAAAAAGGTACAGGGAATAATAAACACAAATTGTAGGTACAAATTAGACAGGGGGAGGTTAAGAACAGTATAGGAAATGTAGAAGCCAAAGAATTTATATGTACAACCCATGGACATGAACTAAGGCAGGGGGTGAGGGGGATTGTGGGTGGGAGGGGGGTGCAGGGCAGAAGGGGATAAAGCGAAGAATAATGGGACAACTATAATAGCATAATCAATAAAGTATATTTAAAAAGTCTGTTATTGTTTATCCTAATTCTTTGAGGTTTGGTTTGAAAATATTTAAATATTTACTCAAATGAGTTATATCTGGAATATAATGAAGATGATAACGGGCAGGTTTCTAGCTTTACTTTTTATACTCTTGTAATACCAGTCTTAGGATTTTTTACAATGAGCAATTTATAATTGCTTTATAATTTTTGTAATTTATAATTTAAACCATTTTTATAATTTAAACCATTATAAAACTTTTATAATTTAAACTTTTATAATTTAAACCATTATAAAAAATGTGTCCCATAGAATGGGCTTTTATTTTGGAATCTGGTAAGGTAGGGATGTAACTTTTGTAGGTTTCTAAATGGTTTATCAGATGCCTTGTCACCCTTATTTAACTCAGAGCTGAGGTCTGAAGGACAGGAAAGAGTAAGCAGGGTGGGGAAATTGAGGAAATTCCAGTGAGGGAAGTAGGATTTTCAAAGAGGTAAGAAAATGGCCAGTGTGTGCAAGAAATTCCAGGCCAATTCACGTGACTGAATTAAAAGGTGCAGATAGAGTCCTCTCAATTTTTGAGGGAATTTGGGGGGATACATTGTGAAAATTCAGAATTTCAAGATTAACAGTATTGTTACTTCTGTCCATGGTCTCCATCTTCTAGAATTCATAACTATTAAACATTTGCTATATTGACTTTATCTTCTAATAAAAACATTAAATCATTACAGAGAAAGTTAGACTTCCTTTTGATCATTTCCCATTCCACTCCCACTCTGTTCATGTGTTTGGAATGGTCCCACTTATGTTCCAATACATTATACATACATGTGTGTGTGTTAGGATTAGCTTGGCTACAAGTGAAAGAAACCCCAAAATAAAGAGGGAAGGGAGTTTTAAGAGATAAATATTTATTTATCCCTCATATAAAAGTCTTGGTAGATAGTTTAGACCTGATGTGACTTCTTTATGATCTCAAGAGTCCAGCTTCCTTCTATCCTGTAGGCTCCTTCACCCATGGATACCATCCTAAAATTCACTTCTTGGCAGTTCTATCTAGCTCCTATCATCATATCTACATTCCAACTAACAGAAAGGATAGAAGGTGTAAAGAAGAAATATGAGGAGAAGAAGGTGTCATGGGTTGAATTGTGAGTGCCAAAATTGTATGTTGAAGTCCTAACCCCCAGTATCTGTCAATGTGACCTTACTTGGAAATGGGGGTTTTGCAAATGTAATCAGGTTAGGCTGAGGTCTACTGAATTAGTGTGGGTTCTAATCCAATATGTCTGCTGTCATTGTAAGAAGAGAAGAAACACAGACTCAGACACATAGGACATAACATCATGTGAAGACAGAGGCAGATATTGGAATGATGGGTTGACAAGCCAAGGAATGCCAAGGATTGCCAACAACAGGAGCCAGGAAAAAGCTAGGAACAAATTCTGCCCTAGAGCCATCAAGACAGCATGCCACGGTGACAGGACTTCTGGCCGTCTGAAATGACTTCTAGCCTTCTGAAACATAAGAAAACAAACTTCTGTTGTTTAAAGCTACTCAGCTTATGGCATTTTGTTATGGCAGCCCTAGGAAACTAATACAGAATACCAAAGGAAGAGGAAGCAAAAGGGAAGTGGAAGAGTTAAAAGGCTTTTATTAAGGAAGGTTTCTGGAAGTTTCCAAATAACAGTGCTGATATCCCAGTGAACATAGTGAGATGTTAGTGAGACACAGTCACACTTAACAAGGAAATATTTATTCTGGATTTCCCTGTGCCCACTCAAATTTTATTACAATGGGGAAAAAATAAAATAATAGTGATATTTTTACATTTACATAAATGACATCAACAGTAGTTTCCTCTTTGCAACCTTTTTTTAAAAACTCATTTGCTTTGAGGAATTTATCCAGGTTGAAACACATGTTCTAAATCACTGTATTTAAGAGTAATATCCCAATCTACTATGCATACATGCCTTCTGAATGATGGTAATATATTTTTACTTTTTTTTCTTACAGAGCTGCAGTAATGTACTATACTATTTTGTTGAGCATATATAGGAGAATTTCCCTACAGTGTGTACATAAAGGTGGGATTTCTAGAAGACAACACATATATATTTTAATTTTTAAAAGATGTTTCCACATTGTTTTCCCATAAGGTTGTACCAATGTGTAGAAGGTCTGTCTGGAAAAAGCCCAGCCATTGTTAATAAAATGAGAACAGTTTGTGTGAGATTGACATAAACTGGCAGCCAAGGAGAGTGGACTGGAATGCACGTGTGAACAATGATGACTTCACTGTACTAATCAGTAGGGGTGATAGACACTGCTGAGTGAGCATATGCACTGTGTGGCTGTTGCATTCAAAATGACTGAGCAAGTAGAGCAAAAAATCTGCATCAAATTTTGTGTTAAGCTTTAACATTACTCTACAGAAACTATTTGGATGATTCAGAAGGCTTTTGGGGATGATGCAATGAGTGCAGCAAAAATAAAATTGTGGCACAAACACTTCAAAGATGGTTGGGAATCTGTTGAAAGTGATCCACATTCTGGAAGGCCTGCAATAAGCAAAACACTGGAGAATGTTGAAAGTGTACGGGGTGCAATAAACAAAGATCGGTGACTGACAGTGCCAGAACTGGAAGCTGATCTGAGGATTCCAAAAACTACTGTGTCTGAGGTTTTGATGCAGGGTCTCGGCATGAAATGTGTTGTGGCAAAATTTGTTCTGTGGCTTCTGCTACGAGAGCAGAAGGAACATTGTGCTGCAGTTGGGAGAACTGTGTGAGGTCCCAAGGTGCCTACTTTGAAGGGGACTGAGGCACCACTGCCCTTTGTATCATGTTTCTCGTATCTTGCCTCCTCTTTAATAAATGTCTCTATTTTTCATATTGCATGGCTGGATACTTTCTGTATAGACCTTGTCTACCTCTCCAGCAGTATATCCCATTTTACTACCAACAACTTCATATTATTGGACTTTCACATTTTAGTTGAAATAAATAAAATGAAGCCATTTTAAGAATAGAGTTAAATAAGTCTTCACAAATATATATCCCTATGTAAACATTACCACAATCAAGACAGAATATTTCTATCAGATAAATAATTCCTTCATGCATTATAGAAGAGTCTTAAGCCAATAGATTTGGAAATTTAGATGAAATGGGAATTTTTCTTTAAAAATAACTTATCAGTCTGGTCCCTGTGGCCCATTTGGTTGGAGTGTTGGTCTGTGCACTGAAGGTTGTGGGTTGATCTCTGCTTGGGCACATATGGGAGGCAATTAATTGATACTTCCTCCTCACATCAATCTTTCTCTTTCTCTCTCTCTCTCTCCCTCACTCCCTCCCTTTCTTTTTAAAACCAACTAGAAACATGTCCTCAGGTGAGAATTTGAAAAATTAATTAAAAAATTAAAATAAAAATAACTTAGCAAAACTAGCACAGGTATATCAGAAAATATAAATGCTCCTATAGTTAATAATGACATTGAATCTACAATTATAATCTATCTCACACACACACACACAAACACACACACACACACCAACTCTAGGCCCACATGGTTTTGCCAGTGAATTCCTTTGAACTTTAGGAAAGAAATAATCCCAATCTAACAAAATTCTCAAAATAATGTGTCAATTCAATACAATCACATTTTAAAGTCCTAGCAGGATTTTCTTCATGTGTAAAGGGACTACATGGTTATAAAATGTGTATGGGAATGCAAAGGGTCAGAAGGGTAAAGATCAAGTTGATGAGAACAAAGAGGGAGGCTGTCAGGGCTGTCAGTCATATTCAGTACCTTGATCAGGCAGTGATCTCATGGGAGACTGTAAAAGTTCAGTGAGCTGTTTGCTTGAGATTTATGCATATTGCTGTATGTGTGCTATATGCTAATAAAATATTTACAAAACAAAGCAACTGTCTCCTTGCCAGGAGTTAAGTTTCCCTGGAAAGTCTCTATTATTTATATCTGGCACTTTCATCAGGTATATTGCAGTGGTTAAAATTATTAGTGCTAAAATTAGCCAGACCCAGCTTCAGACTTGGCTCTGCTACTGGGATTGATATAATGGCTTTGGAAATGGATTGGCAGTATCTAGCAGTATCCACATGTACAGGCTATGATATAGCAATGAGGCTGCAAGGCATATATATACTCATGATAAATGACCTAAGAAACCAGTCAAAAATGTGGACAACTCAAGTTCTAAGGACTGACCATCTTTGGGCAAATTATGTTATCTCTTTTAGTTTTAATTCCCACATTTGTAAAATGGACATCATAACACCTCTAGCAACATCACAGAATTGCGTCCAGTCTAAGACTGGCATCTAGCATCTAGCAGATGTTCAATAAATGGTAGCTGACATTTTTATTTGATGTTTGAATAAAGATGCCATCGTTGATACCCTAATAAAGTATAAAATGTCTCTGCCACCACCACTCCCACAACACTAAACTTCCTCCCAACATCAATATTCTAAGCAAGACAAGTAGGGTGGGAAATTTTACTTGAGAAACTCAACATGGTTCTTGGTGGACCAAACAGGGAGAGTGGGTGTTGCTAAGTATCTCAGCATTGCAGCCCCCCCTGGGGCAAGGGCTCCCTCTCCATCCCTGTGTCTGGGATGCTGGTACCCCTGTCAGTTCAGTGAGAGCTTCATGGCACAGTCTGTGCTCATCTTCTCCCCCAGGATTGCCAGCCATCAAAGAACTCCCTCTGCTGAGTTCACTCCATCTGGAATCCTCTGGGAAAACAGATACGGATTGTGTACACCACAGAATTAGCCTTTATATTTCATTGTGTGCCTGTTGAGTTGGCGGTGAAACAGATGTGGTTTTCAGCAGACATGACTTCGAAAGCCGTAAACACACTTATCAGCAAACTGCAGAACACAAGACAGCCGGCAACAGTCAAGGTCACTGACAGGTGACACAGCAAATAAAGGGAGATTAAAAGCCATGCCTTGTCTGACATGGGCCCATTTGATACTTACCAATGGCAGGATACGGAACACTGCCTACTCTTGATGGGAAGTCACTGAGCACAGTGTAATTTCTTGAAAAGTGAGTCCCTGCCATTTTGCTCCAGGGGAGAAAAAAAAAGGAAATGAAACAAAGCAAAATACAGGTAGCTCTTTGCTGATGGTCTGTTTGCATTTATTTAATACTAACCTTTATCAAGAGTTTGCCATTGGTTGGATTTTCTGCCAAGAATTCTCCTTCTACATCTTCAGGAGAACCATATTTATTTTCATTTTATTGGTTGATTGCTTGGTTGATTGATTGGTGGGTTTTTTATTTTTATTGTTGGCGCTATTACAAATGTCCTCCATTTTCTCCCTTTTGCCTCCCTCCACCCAGTTCTCCCCTCCACTCAGCCCCCTCCCCACCACCTTCACCATATATAGCCCATGTTCTTTGGCTAATCTCTTCCAGTCCCCCCACCCGCTTTGAGATCTCTCAGTCTGTTGCATTTTTCCATGCCCATGCCTCTGCTCCTATTTTGTCAGTTTATTTTGTTCATTAGATTCCACACATGAGTGAGATCATATGGTACTTATCTTTCTCTGACTGGCTTATTTTGCTTAGCATAATAATCTCCAGCCCATCCATGCTGTCTCAAAGGGTAAGAGTTCCTTCTTTCAATAATTATTCTCCATTTCCAGTAGGGTAAACTGAGTCTCAGAGGATTTACTGTAACCTTCTCAAGCTAGTTGGTGACCAGCCAGGCTGGAACCCAGAGATTATGTTATAATGCTTATGCATAATGACAGAGATTCACTCTGGGTGAAGGAGGGTGTATGTTAGGATGACATCCAGATGGCATGGCTCTCTGGCACTGTAAACACTTTGGCACACAATGTACACCTTACCTAGTTTTGGACACCATCCTCTCTGCAGCTGAGAAACATGCACTCCAAAGAATTTCTGGTAATGATCATTTGCATGCCAGGGCACTAATATCCCTTGATTCTGCATCTCTGTGGCATAAGTAAGATTTCAATAAATCTGCCTTTCTTCTATCCCAAAGAGCATTTTGTGTATGCTAAGGAAATGCACTATTCGAAAGAGCCCACTCACGAGACATTCTTTTGCTTTTCACTCACCCATCTAGCTGTTATTATATGGAAAATTTAAAAGTCAGTTTGAAAATCAGGTTTAAACCACAGAGCACATCCACTAAGAACAAACCAAATTAAGATATGATTCTCCAAATATCTGGTGTCTTAAGTAGGTTTGACCCACATGTAAGCTGGGGTCATCCCTTTCTTTGACTTTTAAGTAAATTTGTCCTGAACCTCCATCCCAAGTCCTATGAGTCTACCATCGTCCCAAGACTTATGTGAATTGCTCAGGATTGATTATGGCTATCTGCAAGGTTTTGTCCCTGTTACCTCTTTGCTCACATTTTAGCTCTCAAGGTTGCACAGACCTGGAGAATAACTACCTGTTTTCCTGATGTTCCTCAATATAGTGTCATTGTCAACCCTTTGGGGTGACCAAGAGGGGTTCTATCATGGCAATGCCAATATCTTAAAATTTCATATTAGATGCTTCAAGCCTACTTGATCCCTTTCAATCTCTTCATACTTCCACAACTGGCAGAATAAGCTCTGCTTCAGCCACTGTGGCTCCTCATGGTTCCTCAGTCATGCCAAGTTCACTCCTGTCTCAGGGCTTTTGCACTTGCTACATGATTGTCCCTCAAATGGCCTCAAGACTGCTCTGCCATTTCCCTTATGTCTCTGCACAAAGTCACCTTATCAGACACATCTTCCAATCATCCTACACATGAACATCTCCATTTCCTTTTTCCTTCTTTATTTGTCTTGACAGCTTTCATCAACACCTCCCATACTTCTTATTTATTTGCTCCCATTTTTTGTCTCCCCCATCAGACTCATACTCCATATGTGTGGTCATTTTGCCTATTTTATTCTCTCCAGTCTCCCCACCATCTAGAGGAGGAATACAAGGGGAGGGGAGGGAGTGTCCATGAAATGTATTGACAGAGTACAAGAAAATTAGTAAAGACATTTTCCAATTAATTGAAGTTTTTCTTCCCAGGAGCAATGTCAACATGATTAGTCTGGAGTACAATTAAGTCATTAGGGTGATATTTTGCCACCACAGAGAAAGCAAAGCAGAGGCAACATTGTCCTGGAGGAGGACTCATGATCTAGGCTAGAAGAATTGAGAAGGAAGCTGGGGTCAGTGCTGCAGAGGGAGGCCCAGGACACCAAGACTGGGCAGTTGGAGCTGAAGGGGCAATAGGCGGGCCTGAGTGTCCTTGCTCTGCAAGGGAGACCATGGCCAGACACATTCCCTGAATCACAGACTCCTCTTGGCAAGTAGTCTAGGTGGTGGCAAAGAGCCTTGGCCTCTAAGATTGAACTGCTGACTGAAATTCTCATTCTACCAAATCTTAGCTGTATGGCCTCGGACAAATTATTTAGCTGATCCAGAGAGACACTTCTCTCCTAAATTGAAAAGAACTTTCTTGCTTTATTGATGATCTGCTTTGTTTAAAAAAATCAGAAAATTCAGACAAGTACACTGAACAAAAAAAAAAAATCTCATAATCACACCACTCAAATCGACCACTTTCATATTACAGTTTTTGTATATCTTTCTAGACCTGCCCTGTGCCACACGGTAGTCACTATGGTAAGAATGTGGCTAATGTGAATGAAAAGGTGTTGTAAGTGTAAAAGACACACTGAATTACAAAGACTTATAAAAAATTAAATTTCTTACTAATAATTTTAGATTGGGTTAGAGGTTGAAATGATCATATATGGGGATATTTCAGGGTAAATAAAATATAATTAATTTCACATTTCTTACTTTTTTCCTTTTTAAAATACATGCTATTACAGTTGTCCTAATATTTCCCCCTTTGCACCCCTCAACCCAGAACCCCTCCACACTCCCTCAGGCAATCCCCACACCATTGTTCATGTCCATGAGTCATACATATGAGTTCTTTGGCAACTCCATTTCCTATACTGTACTTTACATCCATCCTCATGGCTATTTTGTAACTACCTATTTGTACTTGTTAATCCTCTCACCTCTTCACCCATTCCCCCACAGCCTCCTCCCATCTGACAACCATTAGAACATTCTCAATACCATGATTCTGTCTCTGTTCTGCTAGTTTGTTTATTTTTTTAAAGATTTTATTTATTTATTTTTAAAGAGGTGAGGAAGAGAGGGAGAGACATATCAATGTGTTGTTACCTCTCATGCGCCCTCTACTGGGGACCTGGCCCACAACCCAGGCATGTGCCCTAGACTAGGAATCGAACCAGCGACCCTTTGGTTCACAGGTTGGCACTAAATCCACTGAGCCACACCAGCCAGGGCTTAGTTTGGTTTTTAGACTCAACTGTTGATAGGTATGTGTTTATTACCATTTTATTATTCATAGTTTTGATCTTTTCCTTAAATAAGTCCCTTTAACACCTAGAACAATTTACCAGGAACATTTTTGTGGGTAAGCTAAGATCCTCATCATCACACTAAAGAGCTACAGAGTATAACACTGAATAAATGCGCCAGAATTTATTTATCCTATAATTAAATGTTTAGGCTATTTCTTTATTTGTTTTCTCTCTCTGTTTTGCTTTTTTCCCTGTGTTTTTTTATTGGTTTATAATGCCCTGTGACAAGCTGCATTACAAAAAAACACTAAATTGCTAAAATACACTTAGGGTTCATGGAAACAGTATTACGTGACACATTCCTTGAACCATCAACTTTGTGATTTGGGGATGCTCTTGGGTGGAGCAGTGGTGTGATTTCAAGGGCCTCTGACCAATCGATATGAGGTTCAGACACACTTAATCCCAGGACACAGCAAACAGTGTAATAATGTATAGTTAGACATAAAGGCTCTATAGAAAGACAAGTCACATTTTGATCCTGGGTCTCTGTTTTTCTGTGTGACCTCCTGCCAGTTTTGTAACCACTCTGAGCCTCAGTCTCCATATCTAAGAAATGGGAACACTAACTACACCTCCCTTATAAGATCACTCTCAGAATTGAATGAAATATTATATGTAATTGTCAGAACACTGCCTGGCTCTTGATAAATCCTGAGGAAATGTCATTATTAACATTTTTGAGATCTTATTTGGATACACCAATCAACACACACATACAGACACACACACGAGATTTCTGCATTTTTATCATCTCTCCCTTCTCTCAACTACTTTTTTCAAAAAGAGATCTATTTGCTAAAATAAATTGAAATGGGTAAAGAATGTGAGGCACAATTTATACTAGATATATCTGCAATTACTAACTCTGAATTAAACATATCCCTTCATGAATAATGAAGCAGAAATGGGCCAAAGGAAAAATGAGATAAGATCTTAAATCCATGTATTTTTAATTGCTTCATTATCTAAAATTTGCTATGAATAGCAGTGGATACAGTTTGCTGTTTAAAGCACAAAAAAGAAATAAGAATTTTCAGCCAAATCACAAAAGGCTATCAAAAATTAATTTTGTATGCTGTGATCATTGAAAATGTAAGTAATTTTGAGGTAAGAGTGACATTAAAAAATGCCATTTATATGCTAATAATAAATGAGTCATATTTTTTTCATCTTGATGCAAAATAAAATACAATTTATTTTCATTTTAATGAACTGTAATGAATTACAAGCTTTAGCAAAAGTTTGGGACAGAGAGTGGAAGACTGGCAGATGGTAGGGGAGAGGGCTGAGAGGGAGTGAAAATGAGATGGGTCCTGTCAGCTGGCACTGACAATTCTAGACTGGATAAGAACCTTTGCAGTTAAGGTGATTTTCTCTAGGTTTCTAGAAACTTTCGGAAGTCCGATTTACCTAAGAGAAGGTCAACTATTCATTAGTGCCATATTAGAAAACTGTCTCTATGAACTATGGTGGATTCCTCATCCTTTCATTTCTTACATGGAATGACATTCACATTCTAGATTTTTTTGTTCTTTTTTTTTGCAGGGGAAACAGAGGCAGCTACCTTCATTGGCGGCCATTGGTTGGCTGGCTTCACTCAAATGCCACACACTTGATCTTGAAGTCACCCTCTGCCACCAGGTAATTGATGGCCTCCAGGTTGAGACGTTTGGGGAACTTGAGTGTGTGTCCATCTGGCAGCTTGATGGTCAGGTCTGCCTGATAAAGGAGATGTGCACCCCTGTGACACTTCTAGGCTGGAAGGGGAAGGCAGATTCCCGCTGCTCGGTCCCCCAGACCCCTCCGTCCTTGCTGTCACACACAGTGGTGTTGGTGTCCCTGTGCACACTGAAGCAGGCACACAATGCTGCTATCTCTACCCAGGTTCATCACGAAGCCCTTGATACCAGGGGCCACTTCAGCCCGCACTCTAAGGCACTCCTCAGGTTTGAGATTCAGGTTACTGCTGACTAGACCACAAGCCACGGGTGAGGACAGGAGGATGGTCCTAGGGCCTACAGCTCCAGCTATCTGAAAATTCCACCAGAGAAATCCACATTCTAGAATTTAAAAAAAGAATGTAGTCAGTTATGTGATACTTGGTATACATATTGCTGCTCTCTGAAGAATATTTTTTAAGTATATTTTATTGATTATGCTATTACAGTTGTCCCATATTTTTTCTCCCTTTTTTCTCTCTCCACCCAGTGCTCCCATTACCTCTGGCATTCTTCGCCCCCTTAGTTCATGTCCATGGGTCGTGTACATTTAAGCTCTTTGGGTTCCCCCTTTCCTATTCTATTCTTAATGTCTCCCTGTCTACTTTGTAACTACCAATTATGCTTCTTATTCCCTGTAGCTTTTCCATGAAGAATATTTTTCATTAGTTATGTTTATTCTTTATCAAAATTTTTATATCATTTTGCTAAGTATTATATCCATTATTTTATCTAATCTCCATGATAGTCCTGGGAAATTGGTATTATCATTCTCATTTTACAGTTGAGAAACTTGAAATACAGAGAAGGTATGCAATTTCCCCAAGATCTGACTGTTCGTGAGCTATGGAGTTTAGATCTGAATTCATATCTGTGAGTTAAGTGCCACACATTTACTTATATACAATATCAACTCCTTAAATTTCAAGTGGTAAAACTCCATGCATCAGTGAGAAAACCACTTTTGGGGAGAACAAGAAGAGGGCCACTGGGGTGTCTTAAGATGTCACTGTCCATTCTGCCTCCAGGAGGCAGGTACCTGCTGAACATGTCACCTATACTTGGCTAGTTTTAAAGTCTAATTAGCTCCTTTATCAGATCTGAAAGGATGGAGTGCTCAAGAGTGCCACACATGTGAGTCAGGCCTTAATGAAAAATACCCAGAGTTCTGCTGGGCTGAGAGGCCATTCATTTTTCACTGAGGGTCTGACATTATTCTCTGATGTCTAATGTCTCTGAAGCTGGGAGTAAAGTTTCCAAATTCATCTCTGTATTCCCCCTTGTCCTTTACTCTTAGATCTTGGGTTGCCTTTGCCCGACTTAGTTGTTGGTGTTAATTATCTTTTAACCAGAGTCTCTTTAAGTGAGACCATATGAGTTATGGAACAGTAATTCACCCCTTCAGATCTAGTGGACTCAAGGCCACAGACCAGAGCCTATTAAACAGAAGGGTCTGAGTTATTATCCTATAATTCACCTCTTGAAAGTGTCTTAATTCAATTAAACTATGTCCCTGAATGACTATTAAAAGAAATTTTTTTAAAAAGGGTTCTGGATCTCTCCAGTTAGAATCCAAAATAATTTTCAGTGCCAAAGAGTTCTTCCTTTAAAGTCATTAGAAAGAAAATTAAAGAGCAAAGTGAAAGAGACTCTTTTATCACTGGCAATGCTGCACTATAGACAATCAATCATATTTTTTTAATTGTTTTATTGTTGTTCAAGTACAGTTTTCTGCATTTACTCCCCACCACTCACCCCATCTCATATTTTTTTAATTGTTTTATTATTGTTCAAGTACAGTTTTCTGCATTTACCCCCCACCACTCCCCCCCGCAAACCCAGCTATCCCCACCTCCCTCCCCTGCTTCCACCCCCTTGGTTTTGTCCATGTGTCCTTTATAGTAGTTTCTGAAAACCCTTCCCTCTTCCCCCCATTACCCACTCCTACCTCCCCTCTGGTTACTGTTAGATTGTTCATAATTTCAATTTCTCTGGTTATATTTTGCTTGCTTGTTTGTTTTGTTGATTAGGTTCCACTTAAAGGTGAGATCATATGGTATTTGTCTTTCACTGCCTGGTTTATTTCACTTAGCATAATGCTCTCCAGTTCCATCCATGCTGTTACAAAGGGTATAAGCTCCTTTCTTTCCGCTGCACAGAATTCCATCGTGTAAATGCACCACAGTTTTTTGATCCATTCATTTGCTGATGGGCACTTAGGTTGCTTCCAACACTTGGCTATTGTAAATTGTGCTGCTATGAACACTAGGTTGCAGAGGTTCTTCTGAATTGGTGTTTCAGGGTTCTTAGGATATAGTCCTAGCAGTGGAATGCCAGGTCAAAAGGCAGGTCCATTTTTACTTTTCTAGGGAAATTCCATACTGTTTTCCACACTAGCTGCACCAGTCTGCATTCCCACCAACAATGCACTAGGGTTCCCTTTTCTCCACATCCTCTCCAACACTTGTTTGTTGATTTGGTTATGATGGCCATTCTCACCGGTGTGAAGTGGTATCTCATTGTAGTTTTAATTTGCATCTCTCTGATGACTAGCAATGCTGAGCATCTCTTCATATGTCTCTGGGCCCTCTGTATGTCCTCCTTGGAGATGTATCTGTTCAAGTCTTTTGTCCATTTTTTAATTGGATTGCTTGTCTTCTTAAGAGTGGATTCATGCAAGTTCTTTGTATATTTTGGAGATTAAACCCTTGTCTGAGGTATCATTGGCAAATATGTTTTCCCATATGGTTGGTTCTCTTTTTATTTTAATGCTGTTTTCTTTAGCTGTGCGGAAGCTTTTTATTTTGATGAGGTCCTATTTGTTTCTTCTTTCCTTTATGTCCCTTGCTCTAGAAGACATTTTGGTGAAAATATTGCTGTGTGGAATGTCTGAGATTTTTCTGCCTATGTTTTCCTCTAGGACTTTTGTGGTGTCATGACTTATATTTAAGCCTTTTATCTACCTTGAATTTATTTTTGTGTATGGTGTAAGTTGGTGATCAAGTTTCATTTTTTTGCATGTAGCTTTCCAGGTCTCCCAACACCCTTTGTTGAAGGGGGCTATTTTTACTCTATTTTATGCTGCTTCCCCCTTTGTCAAATATTAATTGACCACAGACACTTGGGTTTATTTCTGGGCTCTCTATTCTGTTCCATTGATCTATGTGTCCATTCTTATGCTAGTACCAGGCTGTTTTGATTACAGTAGCCTTGTAATACAGTTTGATATCAGGTATCGTGATCCATCCTAATTTGTTCTTCTCTCTCAGAATTGCTGTGCTATTCGGGGTCATTTATGGTTCCATATAAATTTTTGAAATGCTTGTTCTATATCTGTAAAGTATATCATTGGTACTTTAATAGGGATTGCGTTGAATCTATAAATTGATCATATTTTAACCAATGGAAATGTGGCACAGATCTCAGCAACCAAGTATTTACTCCATGACCAAATCATTTTGATTCACATTTTCCCTCCCCTCACATCTTTGAATTGTTCTATAAGTCTGAGTCAAAAACTGGTGCTTAATTCTGTTATGATCTGCCCGATGACAACATAAGACTCTGTATAATAAACATGGATTGCTAAAGCTTGGTGACCTGACTGCCTTCAATGAAAGCAAATATCCAAGTTTTGCAAAACCCAAAGAACTTGAGGTACCCTTGTATCTTAGTTTGTGGTACCCCAGAAGCCAACCTGGAGATAAGGATTCATCTGTGCATAGTTGATTTGAGAGATGAAATAGGGACATTGGTGAGATTGGGAAGGTAAAGAAACTGATACAGGGTATGAAGCAAGTCACTGCAGGAGTCAACTGATGTCAAATCCTGCTAGGGAGCCCTAGGGGGTGGTGGAGAATGGGCACTTCAGAATGGTGAGGAAATGGGGTTGAGTGCGCTCAGGAAAATGATGAACTGACCATCTTTTTCCCTGCTATCCTCTGCATTTCAGGAGTCTAGAGTTCTCATTTGACCATCCAATTGACCATGTTCCATTCCACCTACATGGATATGATCCAAAAGTACAAATTTCCTTTCTAAAGTTCAGAAATACTCATCCTCAGCTCCAAACCCCACCTGTAGTCAATAGAGGGCATAGATAATAGCTCACACAGACCCAGACTCGAATCCTGTCATATGGTCAAGTAGTTACTTCAAGATTTGGTTTCTCATCTGCACAATAGAGACAATATTTCCCAGGCTGTTGTAAGAAATAAATAAAGTAGCCCTGACAAGACCCTTAGGATGTCTAGCACACAGACAGTCATTATGATGCTGATGGATTTGAGGCTTTGCTTTGTGGAATAGGAAAATCACTTCTCTTTAACTGGACACATCTTGAATCCCTCAGCCTTTCCTTCTTAACTTGGTCCATTTTTAACTTTCTGGAATAATTCACTCTCATATGCAGAAATCAGATGGCTCCCTATGACTTAAATAGAGATCAGCATCTGATGACTCACAAACCACACCTAGGTAACATATATGGTTTTGGAGAAATCCCACAGGGCATACTCAAACTAATAAACATATTTAAAATTTCAGATTTCTATTGAAATGACCAAAGTTCTTACCATGTGGGGCCCAATTGCCACTCGGCACCATTGTCTGGACATGAGCGACAGACACCCTTCTCGCCCACCAAGCCCACTCCAGTTTGCCACTCCTATTCAGTGACCTGCTTCATGTCTGCCCATTACATGCCTGGCCTCTGTAGGCATTTTTGAGTCTCCGACATTTAGTTCTGCTAAAGAAAAACAGTTGCTCTAGACATTCTCTTACATTACAACAAAGGTCTAACTGAAATGATTTAAAATGAGAAATTGAACTCCACCAGCAAGAATTAGAGAATCAGGCTGGGCAGTTGGAAATGAGATAAAGAAAACACCTGTGCCCTGGGTGGTGTGACTCAGTGGGTTGAGCACCAGCCTGTGAACCAAAGGGTCGCTGGTTTGATTCCCAGTCAGGGCACATGCCTGGGTTGTGGGCCAGGTCTCCAGTAGGCAGCGTGCAAGAGGCAACCACACACTGATGTTTCTCTCCCTCTTTCTCCCTCCCTCTCCCTCTGTCTAGAAATACATAAATAAAATCTTTTTTTTTTTAAAGGAAGATACTCGGATTTTAGTCTAAGAGCTTTGTAACTGGCTGATCTCCATCTGCTTCTTGTGAACACGGCAGTTTTTGTATCTGGGGTGGTTACTTACAGTCATGGAAATCAGGGGCTGTAGATGCAATTACTTAATGAGGAATGTGGGGCATGAGGTGGAAAATCACTTCTGCTGAAGCATAAAGGAAACGGATAGGCATTTGGAGAGGCCTGGAGGGAAGAGGCCATCCCTGAGCTTCTGGCCCATCTGCTCCTTTTTAGAAATCTGCTGACCTCATCCATCAGCAGATTCTATCCACAGGTATATTCTGTTCATCACAGGATTTCCCAATCTTAGCATTATTCACATTTGAGATCAAGCTTTACTGTTGGGGGCTGTCCCATGTGTTGCAGATTTTTATTTTTTATTTTATTTATTTTTGTTGTTGTTGCAGATTTTCAGCAGCATCCTAGGCCCCTGTCTTCTCAACTCATATGCTACCTAACCCTCTCCCCAGATATAAAACCACAAACATCTCTAGACATTGCCACTGTCTCCAGGAAGCAAAATCACTTTCAGTAGTGAACCACTTATTTCAGCCTGTACAGTGTTTAATTATTTTTTTCAAATTAGTGGACTACCTTTAAAAAATAAGGAATATCATGTTAAATTCTGATTTCTGATCTCTCTATGAAAAAGGCCAGATGAGCTGGCAACACTGAGCTCAGCCCCTTCCCTCAATGTCTTGGCCTCTGTTACCCCATAACCCCATCTCCTGTACTCCTGTCCTCTACCAGTTCTTCTTCTCTACTCACTCCCCTCCGGTCACACTAGAGCCTTTGCACTTGCTGTTCCTTCTATTCAGAAGGTTCTCCCCTATACATTAGCATGGACTACTCCTCATCTCCTTCAGGTTTCCACCCAAACATTACCTTCTTGATAAATGTCTTCTTTGGTTACTCTACCTAAAATTTCAACACTTCTCCCCCCAAAATTTCCTATCCCTATTCCCAATTTTTTTTATCTTTAGCACTTATCTAACAGACTATGTAAGCATTTTGTCTTTACTTAAAATTTTGAAATTCCATTCATCACGGATATTTTTGCATTAATTTTGTTATTTTTAATATTGCATTAAAATATTTTTTTATCACTGAGGGTTTTTTCGGCAACACCCCCTAGAGTTTACAACCAAAGTCAGTGCCTCATTTGTCTCATCCTAGTCCTGGTACCATCATATTTATTTACTTCATTTCTCTTGCTTAGTGTTTGTCTACCTCCAGCACAAGGTAAGCTCCAGGAGGACAAAGATTTTTTATCTGATTTGTTTGGTGCATCAGAGTGATGCCTGGTATAGTATTTGTGCAATGAATAGTTAACAAATAAATAAATGAACTCCTACCAGGCAATACTTAACTAGAGCATACACTCAGCATCCTGGTTTCATTCTTAAATTCATTGATTCATTTGTTTTACAAACACATATAGAATACCTACTATATGCCAAGCACTGTGCTAGGTCCCAGGAAGAAAGAAGTGACTAAGTCCATCTGTCCTGAAGCTTAGAGCTGAATGGGAGCTGATTACAAAACAGAGAAATAAGTGCTATGATGGAGGGAAACAAAAAGAGCTAGCCAGAGGAGGGGCTCCTCATCTAGTATAAGGCGGGTATATTAGTTTGCTGGGCTGCCATTAACAAAATACCATAGACCAGGTAGTTTAAATAACAGAAATTTATTTTCTCAGAGTTCTGGAGGCTGGAAGTCCAAGATCAAGGTACCCTAGGTTTGATTTCTTCTGCGGCCTCTCTCCCTGGATTGCAGATGGTCACTTTCTTGCCATGGGTTCACATGGTCATCTGTGTGTATGTGCGTGTGTGTGTGCATATCTGGTGTCTCTCTCTCCCCATGTCCTAACCTCTGCTTCTCATAAGGACACTAGTCATATCGGATGAGGACCTAACCCAGTAAGCTCATTATAACTTAATTATCTCCATAAAGACCGTATTTCCAAATATAATTATATTCTGAGCCACTGGGGGTTAGGACTTTAAGATGAATTTGAGGGTGGGAAGTACACAATTTAGTGTGTATCTGTGGATGTAGATATTACAGAAGGTTTTCATGAGAAATGTATGTACTCTAGTTTCATGGAACCAAAACTTTTTTCTCATAAATCAAAAGAGACACATTCCATATCCATAGTCATTTATTCTACAAATATGTAAAGAGTATCTATTAGCTGCAATCACTCTTCTAAGCCCTAAGAATACAGCAGCAGTAAGACAGAGGCAGCATAAAATAATTTATTGTAAAATTGCTCCTTAATTGTTACTGAAGAAGATATAAGGAGTGTCAACAGAGTTGGAAATAGGGGAACCCAACTAAGACTGGGTATCAGTGGAGCTTCTTTGTAGACGTGACAATAGAGCTCTAGAAAAAGGAGCTGACTAAACAAATAATAGAAGGGAGAGAGGATATTTCAAACAGAGAATGCAGTATAGGCAAAGGCCCCGAGGTGGGAAGGAATAAGAAACTAATAATAGGCTAATGGAGCTGAATTGTAGAGTGCAAGCTGAGAATGAGATGTGATGGAGAAGCAACAGGTTGTTCACGCAGGATCCTGTGAACATTTTAGTCTGAACTTCATCTATAGCAAGTGAGAATGAAAACCATCTACCTTCACCTGGACATGGAGCTCCAAATCACATCTTACTGTCTACTTGAACGTGATTTTGTGCTATTCCTCTGACTTCATTAGCATGGCTTTCTTTTTCCAGAAGTCTCCTGCCCAAGCGAATAAGCTGATATTCATTTCAAAAACTTGAGAAGGACCCATCAAGTTTTTCATTTTTAGTCCTTTATCACAAAATCCACTTTGGTGTACCCACTGGTCCTGAACTGTTGTTGGATCATGATCCTTATGCAATCCTAACCAAACCCTCCCTTAAAAAGACGCCATCTTAAATCAAACTTCCAATTCCCATTAAATTCTGATCCTACCTTTCCCCCATCTGACACACAGTCACTGCTTTGCAAGCTGCTGTTCTTCCTTACCACCCTAAGCAGTAAACTCAGCTTTGTCTTATCAACAAGTTGGGTTGCTTAGATTGGGGAGGGCAGGGAGCGGAGCTTCAGACTAGAGCCATAGAAGGAATCTGAACAGGGACATGACAAACACAGTAACAAGTCTGGCACAGAGGGAGGTCCAGAGAACCTCTAGAAATAGGACACTTTTTTTTTAATATTTTTATTTTAATTGTTTTTCAGTACAGTTTTCTGTCTTTTACTCCCATCCCATACCACCCCCTAGTGCTCCCCCCTCCCTCCCCTTTCCACCCCCCCTAGTTTCTGTCCATGTAGGACACTTTTGTAAACAGCATCTGGTTTTTCTTGGTGGTCACCTTCAAGCTATCTGGACAACTGGGAAAGAACAGACCGAGCTAGTGGGAAACAAATACCATGCAAGAGTCAAAGGGAAGCAAATCCAGGAACAATGCTACCACACCTATTGTTCTGCCTTTCTCCA
Source organism: Carollia perspicillata (assembly GCA_004027735.1). NCBI lineage: Eukaryota > Metazoa > Chordata > Mammalia > Chiroptera > Phyllostomidae > Carollia > Carollia perspicillata. The sequence goes on along the minus strand of PVKM010015901.1, from coordinate 7,400 downwards.
GCAGAACCCAGATTTTGAATTCTTTAAAGGTGGTTTTAAGTTGCTGTCTTCACATACACACTGAAAATTACACAGGTTTTAGTGTTGTCTTTAATCAAGTGAAATTGAACCATAATTTTGTTTAGTCATTAAAATGTTCTATAACACATCTTGTCAACAAGAACCATTTAAAGGGCTTTAATCGATCTTAGTCAAACTCAAACAAGGTAGATGTACAACATTTGTAAGAAGACAAGTGAGATGTGAGATGCCCAGGACAGGCAGCTTGAGCATCCTGCATTCACTTCATTTGTCGCTCTGAAAGCTGTTCCTATGCCACTTGCTTTTCTAGCAGTTCATACTCTGCAGCATTCATATCCATCACCATGTCCAACTTAGCTTACATGCAACAGTCATTTCCAAGGGCCTTAGGTGTATGTGCATGTGTAGGGGTGGGGACAGGAAGACAGAATATGTGAAAAGATACTATTACCCAACAGCATGCAGGCACTCCCTTTGGATTTAATAACAACAATAAAAGAATCATCCCTTATGTGTCTTTATCTCCTAGAAGATACTACAGGCCACGCAAATCCTATAAGGGTTAGGGACCTCTCAGAGGAGAGAATAACCCAGGATTCACTGTTGGACGTAGAATATTAATGTGTCAACCAGACTGAACGTCCAACCCAGCCTTCTCTCCTAAATTTTGCCATTTCAGACATCCATTCATGATTATCTCTTAATGCTTTTGCCAGCAATAACAGAAATCCCAACTCAGACTGTTTAAAATGATAAGAAAACTTCATCGAATTGTAATTTAGATATCCCCCCCGAAATTTCAACTGGACATCTCTAAATAAGGACCCATGAAACAGTCTGCATCCTGCAGAGGTAAAGAGTGTGGACTCTGGGCTGGCCAGCCTGGGTTTGAAGTCCTGGCTCTGCCATTTACTAGTTATACGATCTTGTGGAAGTCACTTAATCTTCTGGGCCTCATGCTTCCAGCTGTAAAATGGGGATCATGATAGTCATCCCTTCATAGAGTTTCTGGGAGGATTATATGAATAGATGATTGTCACCTGCTTAGAATGGTGCTTGGTACTATGAGCTCCATGTGCATTTGAATCTTATTTACCCCCTAAAAGCCACTCCCAAACCTGGTCCCTCCCCTGGGTTCTCCATCTCAGGAAATGGTATCATGATCCACACAGGCACTGACACCAGACTGGGCTACGTCCCTGCAATGCTCTATACTTCTTCCTTACAATGCTCCCATCAACTCTAAGCTCTGAGACAATTGAGATTGTGTGTGCCTTATTCATTAGTAACTGGCACACAGTATTGAATGAATGAATGAATGAATGAAAAGAAAGAAAGGGAGGAAGGGAGGGAGGGAGGGAGGGAAGGAGGGTGGGAGGAAGGAAGGAAAGACAAGACTGAATTGGAGAGTGAGAGAGTTGGAAGTCTCATGCACTGTTAACAATTAGAAACTTTTAAGTTATAAAAATCTAAATTAATGATGATACAGGGAAAAAGCCATTCATTGTTTTGCTTGATGACATACTTGGTGAAGGTGGAGAAGGACTGTGTGGGTGCAACTAGGATTATCTTTTTCTAGTCTGCTTGGCTTTTCTTTAGGATGGTGGGGAAACAAAGTCTACAAATGTCACTTGGAGCTATGTGATAGGTGGAGCTGGAAGTGTTTTGAGATGTTGAAGAAACTTTCCTGGAAAGCACTCTTCAACATTTCAACTACTCAACTTTCTTAAGGTCAGGACCATATTTCCAACTACATTCTGGTGTCCAACCAAACATCCTTTAGACTCTTAACTTGAACAAGTCAAAAACTGAATTGATTTCTCCCCAAATCTCCTCTTCCTTTGTGACACTAACATCCACCTAATCACCCAACACTTCAAGGAAATCATTCTTGATTCTACGTTTACTCTGAGCCTCCTCTTGCTCCATGGATATTGAACTGAAAGTGAGATCAAGGGTTGTTCATAAGCTACCTAGATGGGGGGTGTGGAGAGTTTGCTACCAAGAGCTTGGCCCAAGAGAGGGCCCTATGTGTGAGTTCCCTTCTCTGCCAGACAGAACACCCTGTGCTCATGGGCAGGGATCCTGTCAGACAAGAGAATTGTGTTGTCATAAACTTAGGCACTGCAGTGAAGACGTCCTGACATTAATTAAATGCTTTTCCATTGCTTATGGAAATTAAAAGACATTCTAATTGTAGTCTATATTTCCTTTGTCCTCCTCAAGGCTAAAAAAAGATACTGTCATGGATTTTTCTCTATCATGTCTTCCTCAGCTTTACAGAGAGCTCTCTGACTTGTGGAAAAGCTAATCCACACTCATTTCATCAGTGCACCCACTGTGAGGCTGACAAAGGCCAGTTTGCCTGTGGAGGACCAAACTCTCCACCATTCAGTAGGCTGTGGATATCCAAGGGGCCCTTTACGTGTGCTCAGCATGTGATCGTGGGATAAAGGCCAACCTCTTTACCATGGCCACAAACCCAAATTCCTACATGCTTCTTTAGCCTTCTTTCCCACTTTGGTGCTAACACATTGTTTTCTGGGCCACACTGATCTTTTTTTTTTACTTCCTCCAGCATGTACTAATCTCCCTTCTGTCCTGACATTTATACAATTTTTCTTCTACCTGGAAGGTTCACCTGGTTAGAGCTACTGTCCCTACAGACTTCAGCTCTAACATCACTTCCTCCTGAGCCTTAACTGACCTTTCCAACAGGTCAGGCCCCATTACAAGCCCTCAAAGGCTTGTGTACCTCCAGTGTTCATTTGGATTTATTTGTGTGATTCGTTCACTTATGTCTGTCTCCCCCACTAGAGTGTGTGTTCCTTAGGCCAGGGATCTTGTCAATACATCCCCAGAATCTAACACAGCATCTGACATGCAAAGAGACACCCCTGAAATCTTTCTTTGTTTAATTAATTCATCATTTCCTGACAGTACACTAGGCACTGGAGACACATAGATAAATCAGATACACACTATCAATTCTCAACAAACCCATAGACCAGTAAAGGAGATGACAGGAATATACAAAGTGATGACACAAAAGAATGTCATTAAAACATGAGTTAAGTCCTGGCCAGGTGGCTCTGTTGGTTGGAGCATTGTCCTATACACCAAAAGGCTGTGGGTTCAACGCACTGCGGGTTGCAAGTGTGATCCTTGGTCAAGGTAAATACTTTAGGCTGCAGGTTCAATCCCCAGCCAGAAGCATATGGGAGGTGACCAATCAACATTTCTCTCTCACATTGATGTTTCTCTCTTTCTCTCTCTCTTCCCCCCTCCACCACTTCCTCCCTCTCTAAAATCAATAAAACATTCTCAAGTGAGTATTTAAAAAATGTACAGGTAAGAAGAGGAATTTTTTTCCTATAGGGAATCAGAAAAAAAATAGAGAAATGATAGATTAGCTGAACTTTGAAGGCTAGATTGGATTTGGACCAAGAGGAAAGAGAGAATGGCCACCAGAAGAAGGAGGGAACTACAGAAAAGATACAGGGTGAGAACATGTAGGGGGTTAAAAAATGAAGATGAGATTTTAATGTGGTATGGCCAGTAATCTCAGCCAGCCTAGCATTGAGCATCACCACTCTGTAATGTTCCCTGAGGGACTGGATATAGAAGATTTGCAGATAAGCATGGAGGATGATTTTAGCAACAGCGGAGCCTGGCGACCTCAGTGCAGAGCTCTGAGCTAAAGCCAAGTTGGAACTCAATGCTTAGGCTTAGAGCTCCCACATCTCCACCCACACCTGAATCCAGTGTGCAATTTTTACCACCTTCCAAGGCCGCATGATGCCCTCACACCCAGGTCTTCTGTGACCAGGCTTAGTTTGGGTTTGAGCTTTTCATGACAGTGTCCCTACCCATATGTAAACAATATCTCCTCCTCTGATGGATTCAGTTAGCATTCTAGTCCCTCCAAAAGCACTGAAGCAGGGGACAGGCCAAGAGGATAACGCAAGGCAGGTAAGTGTCATGGGAGAGGAGGTAGGTGTGGAGAGAGCGGAAGGAGAAGGCAGATTATTTCCTTACATTGGGAAAGTAATGGGAGACAAAGATATTCTTTCTGGTTTTGGCAGGAAGGTGGAGGGAGGCCAGATACAATGTTCTCTCTTGACTTGATTAACTCTTATTCAAACCTCAAAAGTAAACACAGACTTGCCAACTACAAAAGTTTTTTCCCACCTCTTTGGTTACATATTTATTATAATTTTTTTAATTTTGTGGTTAGACCACTCTACATAAGATCTACCATCTTAGCCGGTTTTAAGTAGAGTAGTACCCCCTTATTCACAGGATATATGTTCCAAGACCCCCGGAGCATGCCTCAAATAAGAGATAGTACTAAACTCTATGCACACTGTTTTTTTCCTATACATAAACAATATACTGTAATAAAAATTACATGAATGTGGTCTCTCTCACAAAATATCTTATTTTACTGTACTCCCTTTTCATTCAGAGGGAGCACTTTACAGCTTCTCTTTGGCTTATCAGAATTGCCAGCAGGACTACTTTTGTGATTTGGGGCCATTATGAAGTAAAATAGGGATGAACTGAATACCAGCACTGTGATGCCTTGAGAGTTGATGGGATACTGAGCCGGCTACTGAGTGACTAGAGGTGGGAGCATCTACAGTGTGGATATGCTGGACAAAGGGGTGATTCACATCCAGGGCAGGACAGAGTGGGACGGCATGAGATTTCATCATGTTACTCAGAAAGGTGTGCAATTTAGAACTCATGAATTGTTTACTTCTGGAATTTTCCATTTAATATTTTCATGTGGTTGTTGACTACAGATAACTGAAACTGTGGAAAGTAAAACCACAGATAAAGGGGGCCTACTGTACACAATACAGGACAGTTAAGTATAGACCCAGTACTGTACAGCAACTCTCCAGAATGATCATGCCTAAATAAAGTGGTATAAAAAAATACACAGGACAAGTGTAATCTGAAATAGATCAGTGGGCCTCTATGACTGTCTCCCCTTGAGGATTACCTCTTCCTAGCATGACATCCTGAGGTTTCTGAACAAAGAGCTATTGCTTGTGACTTCTTTGCTTACGGTGCGTGGGAAACTCTTCTTTCATAGAGAAGAAAAAAATAGCTCCTAAGGTGAGGCATGGAGTTGGCCTCTTTAAAACTGTCTGCAGCAGCAGTGTTCATGCCATCACTCAGCTAACCCTCCTGTCCTGCCTGTTTCTGCCACCAGAGAGGGTCAGCCAAGCAGCCTCTCAACACTGATCCGCTATGCAAGTTGGGACCTCAAAGCTGGTTAGCTTTGTATTCACCCAGACTCAGACCATTTTCTGACCCTCACTCCTCCTCTTAGCCTGCACCCCTGTCCTTTGCTCAAGCTTTTGTTTACATGTGGCCCCATCTTTCATCACAATTGGGTTTTAAGCAACTTTGAAATGAGGAGTTGAGTCTTATTTATCTGTATATTCTCCCATACAAATGCAAAACTGTTCCTACCAAATTATAATTATTCTGCACAATATAGTGAAGTCCTGGTTCTCTTATGCAAATCTGAGTGGCCTTGAGCGAGTTACTTAATCTGAACTTTCACTATCTGTTCTCTCTGGAGGGGTGTAATGATATAATCTCCTAGGGCTTTTGTGAGGATGAAAAGCATTCATGGAAAGAGTGCAATATGTATTAGGTTTTATTATTAGGCACTCAGTGTATGTATTTATCAAATGCAGCAATTAACAGAACTCCCTTTTATGGGCTCTACTTGGCAGTAAATGGATTGTGTGTACATGTTCAGACTAGGATAGTCAAAGAGGAGAGGAAAGGCAAATGGCAGCCTTCAGGTTGTCTTTAACAAAGCCTGTTAAGAAAAAAATTGTCAACTTGAGTTTGAGTTTAGAATAAGAACAGTGAGCAGAAAGATAAATGGAGATATGTCAGTCTTCTCCCAAATCTAGGGCATTAGCTCATTTCCCTTTTAAAATAAAATAGGTCACCTAAGTGAAATTGTGTGCTCTATCAAAGATAACCTATGTGTATTTCTGAGTGTGAGTATGTGCGAGAGATGAAGCAAGGAAAAGAGAGAGACAGACCCAGCTGAAGGGAAGGATTTCCCTGTATCCATGTCTTTATAACAAGTCTCCTTGTGGGATCTCATGTCTTTTCATGTGGGAATTACAATCATCAGCCACATAATTCTTCTGTTACTGCTCTTCTGTCTGTGTTGTTCAGTAGAGCATCCTGCTTAGGAAATAAATACCATATAATCTCACCTTTAAGTGGAATCTAATCAACAAAACAAACAAGCAAGCAAAATATAACCAGAGACATTAAAATTAAGAACAATCTGAAGTAACCAGAGGGGCAAGAGGAGGTGATAATGGGGGGGAAGGGGAGGAAGGTTTTCAGAAACAACTATGAAGGACACATGGACAAAACCAAGGGGGTGTGAAATTAGGGGAGGAAGGTGGGGATGGCTGGAGTGGGGGAGAGTGGTGGGGGTAAATGTAGACAACTGTACTTGAACAACAATAAAATAATTTTTTAAAATAACTTTAAAAAAAGGAAATAAAGTCAAAGAGATCTGGCTTCAACCCCAGTACTGCCACTCACTCTGGGTAATCTTGGACAATTCATTTCAATCTCTTTGAGTGTCAAGATCTTCAAATATAAGATGGAGTCAATATTTCCTAAATTGTTAGGTTTGGGGAGATTAAGCAACATTGTATATGTAACAAACTATAGAAATGATCCCTGAAAGTACAGTCTTAACACCATATATATAAAGTGTTATCCATGTAGAAGGTGCTAAATATAAAAAAAAATCTGGGAACTTCCAGCCAAGATGGAGGCATAAGTGGAAATGCTGTACCTCCTCACACAACCAAGATTAAGGTCAACAAGTATTTATAAACAATAACACGACCAGAACACAGAAAATTGAACTACGAAAGTCCGACAACCATTCAACCAGACCGGTAAGAGGGGTGGAGTCAGCAGTCAGCAGAGAGGGAACACGGCTGGAAAAAGCACTGTTGGGCAGACCCAGGAGCACCGGGGAGCGTAGGTGGCACAGAGCTTGCAGATCCCAGATTCGGGGAGGAAATGAGCAGCGCACACAGGGCGGTTGGCCAACCGTGGACACACATTTGCGAGCAGATAAACTAGGCTATTCTGGGAGGCAGCGGAGGGGACGGAAATCCAAAAGAGCTCGGAACAGGCGCCATTGTTCCCTCTCTGACCCCGCCCCCATAGACAGCAGCACAACCATGCAACTAGGTTGCCCCGCCCTGATAAACACCTAACGCTCCGCCACACATATGTAACAGGCGCCACCTAACCAAACATGACTCAAACAGAAGAACAGCTCAGAGCCCCAGAGCCAATACTTTTAA
>PVKM010015900.1:0-27404 GCA_004027735.1 Carollia perspicillata | reverse complement strand
TAAGATAAATAATTTTTCTTATGGGTTTCCTTCTAAAGTCATCTTTCTGCATAGTAAAATAATGGAAATACTGCAGAGGTATTTTCAGTGAGGGGTGGGAGAAAAAATACTGAACCAAGTGACTCTGCTACTTACCTGGTTCTCAGATGGACTTGAGACGTGCATCTTTTCAATGTCTTAATTGTTAAATTTCTCCTTCACAAAAGCACATTTCTAAAACCATCTCTGGCTCCAAATTGCTCTGATCTGTGTTTTTTTTTAAACTCTATTCAGGACACTACGCAATCACATTTAACATATAAACACATTTATAGTCATCACTTCTAACTTGTGCTAATCCTAACATGTCTCCTCTAGTCATAGCCTAACCATACTGTGTAAAAATATTATTGAAGAGTATTTTCTTTGATACCATGTTCATGTAGAAATAGGGAAGAGAATGGTAATTATTATATGGATAATGCAGAAAAAGAAAGGTTTACTGGAAATAGCAAAGTGATTAAAGCAATTATTATTGCCTGAACTTGATCTTTATGTAGTTATCCATGTGTAGGGAAGAAGTAAGTATAGTATATAGTTGTATTTCATATCACAGACAGTGAGAAAAAGGAAAGTGTATAAATACTGTAAAAGAAGTAACAAAACTATCATTGTTTGCAGCCAACATGATTTTCTTCTAGAAAACCAGGAAGAAAATATATAGTTAAAAAAGAATAAACTAACCGGCATCCAGAAGACACATCACTAAAACATCTAGAAATTTCCTACAGAAAGCCAAATATTTAACTGATTAACATTAGTCTTTTTTCATATTGCACTTTAAACATCTGAGGTATTTTTTTCTCTATTTCTAAGATAAAATCATAATTCTTTCCTGGTGACATTATAATAATTTCCACAACAACTGGCTTTGGGTTCACACTGAGTTATTATTTAGGTTTCAGTAGCCGATAACATGTTTCAGACAGTTAAAGCAAACAAAAGCTTAGCACTGTCTTGGTTGAGATTATAAAGACAAAAATATCTATAAAAAAAGAGCAACATATTATAAAAACATTTTACAGTTCCACAGAGCCATTAAGAGCGTAATATATAAGCATATACATATACACACACACATAAAATCTTTAAAACAGAGTCTGTCATATAAATAATATGTACCACGGTCTTTCCAGAAGGTATCCAGCTATGCAATATGAAAAATAGAGGCATTTATTGAAGAATATACAAGATACAAGAAACATTGGGCATAAGACAGTTCAAAGTAGGCACCTTGTGACCTCACACAGTTCCCCCAGTCGCCATCAACTGCCCCGTCATATTTTCCTGAATCTCATCAGTGGTCTGAAACCTCTTCCCTTTCAATGGTTATTTTAGTTTTGGGAAAAGCCAGGCATTGCAGGGCACCAAATTTGGGCTGTAGGGGGTGCTGAGTCATCTGGGTGATTTGATGTTTCGCTAAAAAACTGCAAGAGACATGATGCATGAGCAAGTGCATTGTGATGAAGCTGCCAGTCATCCATTGTCCATAGCTTTGGCCATCTGAATCATTTGAGTACTTTCCATGGAGGAATATTCAAGCTTAGTGCAAAATTGGATGCAGCATCATTGCTCTGCTCACTCTGTTATTTTGAATGTGATGGCCACACAGTACACATGCTCGCTCCATAGAGTCTATTGCCCCCACTGACTAGTACAGTGAAGTTGTTATTCGCATATGCACATTCCAGTCTACTCTCCTTGGCTGCCAGGTTACATCAAAGTTGTGTAAGCCATTCTGATATTAACAATGGCTGGACTTTTCCCAGACAGATGTCATATATTTAAAATAAAAAATAATGTTTTAAACAAAAGTAAAGCTGTACTATGTCAGTTGTTTAATGACAAGTTATGAAGTCAGCACATTTTTATTGTCTTTCATGTTTTTGCAATCAATGCACTATTTCTCCAGGACATTATCATCAAATTGCACCAATGGTGCTTTTCTAGAACTTGACTCTAGATTGGAGACTGACTTAGAACCCTCAGTCATTTCCACGATCCTCACCTCCCATGCTCACCTCCCACGCTACAAGGTTCAGGGTGGTCAAGTGTGTCAGAAGTAAATGGGAAATTGTGCATACAGACACCAGGGTCTCTCACATGTGGTTAAAGTGAGAGTCAGGGCAAACACAGTTGTATGTGTAGGGGCACTATCACAACTACTAATTTTGGAGCTAGAGGCAAGCAGCAGAAATCCTGATTTTAAATATAACTGTGGAACTTCCAGGTACATGTCAGGAACAATGTCTGCATTTGGTAGCTTCTTATTTTAACTAATAGATGCTAAAAATTTTTAAGATTGTTTCTTTAAATTTTTGTACCCTTTAATTTTTTTTTCATTTTATTATGAACATGTGGAACATGACAATTTGAAAAAATATTATATATACCCCTTCTACAACTATCATTATATCACATTCGCTTTGTGCTTGGATATCCACCTATTTATCCCTCTGTCTATTGATCTTTTTTTTTTTTGATGCAAAGACAAATTGCAGAGGTCCGTTTCCTTTACCTGTATACTTCAGCATGTATATCGTAAACTAGAGTTCAATATCTGTTTATTATCCTTTTTTCCTTTTGAGGTATTTACTGTGGGTTTGAGAGATGAGTATTTTAGAGATGAATCAAATCTTTTTGACAGTAACCCTACTTTGACAATAAGAACAATAGCTAACATTTACTGAGCACTTACTGTTTGTGACATACTTAGTTTTAAAGATTTTAGGTATGTTAACCCATTGAATTCTCACTACATTTCAATGACTCAGGTCCTATTATTATGACCATTTTATACAGTAGGAAATAGAGCTTAAGACAGGTAATAATTAGGCTTAATTTATTAAGCTCCCTTTGTGCAAATTAAATGTGCACTCAGCACTGCAGAAGATTTTATAACAGTGGTTATCAGACATCAGTTTGGGCCTTTGTGGTTCTTAACTAAATGGTTGTGGTTGTGGCAAAATAAAGTACATTTTTAAAATAGTGAGCTTTCATAAACTTAAATTTGATTCATTCATAGGATTGTAGGAATATAACTCATAATTGATTGGTGTCAAATGACATCCCTTTTAAAAAATTATAACAATAGATGGGAGGTTTATTTATATGGTTAGCTGTTTTGTTTGTTTTATTATTCCTAGGAGAAAGACAATACTAATATTATTTTATGTGAACATTTTCTGGTCCATAAAAACCCCAAATGTGGGAACCACTGATTTTTATCACAACTAAACACTGCAATCTTATGCATTTAACATATTGTTTCAAAAGAATGCTCCCACCGTGTCTTTTTATAATGTTGCAGGGCTCAAATCAAATGGTTTCTAAATTTCCTGTTCTGATGGTTGACTCTTACACCAAGGGATTTTTTTAAAGTATAAGAGAGAGAAGCTGCAAACACATTTTTAAATGACAGAGACAATAAGGATATCAGTATCATTTAAAAAAACCCTGCATTCCTACTGCTATCTGTAAATCTGATCCAGAGTTACCAGTCTGTACAGGTTCAGGTTTTAACCACCTTGAAATAAATCTTGTCTTTGGCTTGATTTGATTTTGTCTGTTTTAATGTCACATAGGCTCAAAATGAGCCATTTATAAGTAATGTTTGAGTTTTTTTAAAAAAGCTGTAAGTAATTCTCTTTATATTTCTCTGTTGGTCAGTGGATGTAGGGAAGAGGGAGGAACAAAACTATCAGAGACATTATAACTTACATACTTTTTGCACATGTCTACATTCAAAGAAAATCAATGTGTATGTGCACAAACAAAAGCCTTTATTCTCGGTGATTTTTCCATTATCTACAATTTCCTTCTATACTGAAGGAATGATTTCATGGACAAAGACCAGGTTAAGACAGCATGACCTAAATAATTGACTTTAAACTTAACTGAGTCCTCACTGAATTTTCTGAATTCAGTTATTTAGCTTTTTTTTTTTTCTGCACAGACAGAGCTTACTTAACAGGCCCATTTGCATTTACAGTTACTCATATTTGAATGGAGATATTCCAAAAATCCATCTCTCTTAAAAAGCTCAATCATGCTTGGTAAACTAAAGTAAAAACTGAACATGTAAGTAAACTTTATTTTCCGATAGTGCTGCTGAATCCAATATGTGACATAGCTTATGCTTATATTTTTTGGTATTTGCATTGACAAAATATCTCCAATAGCACATAAGTGTTACGTAACTGAAACTCTTGGATTAGGCACTGGAATCTCGGTTAGTAGTTTTTTTCAGTTTCTTTTCCTCTCAACCACAGCTAAAATCACATTTTTAGAAGCACAATCTGTGCTAAATCTTCATCATAAAATTTTATTTAGAAATACTTTTTAAAATTCTCTTAATTACCGTGTTAGTGAGTCACATGAATTTTAAGTAATACTTCTCTTATTTTCAGCATGAAAATACTGTACAAATTAATAACTTTTTAAAGATTTTATTTATTTATTTATTTTTAGAGAGAGGAGAAGGGAAGAAGAAAGAGAGGGAGAGAAACATCAGTGTGTGGCTGCCACTTGCGTGCTCCCTACTTGGGGACCTGGCCTGCAACGCAGCCATGTGCCCTGACTGGGAATCACTGGAGACCCTTTGGTTCGCTCAGTACGCTGAGCTACATCAGCCAGGGCTAAATTAATCATTTTAATTAAATAATGACAATCTTAGCATAAGTAAATTTACACTGTTTATTTTAACATTGACTGTTGATATGTACAGTCTTATAGGTTTTACCTGTCATCTGAATGTTTCAAAACGCTTGGTATGCCAGGTGACTAATATCATTTGATAAATGAAGGCCAATAAAAGGAGTCCAGCTAATTTGGGTGGTATGAAAGGGGTAAAATGGGCCAGGCCGATTGGAGTGGAGATGTCAGGACTCAGGCAGTTAGACATATGGCAGGTTGATCCTTCAGCAGGATGATATTAACCAAAACTGTCTATCAGCCATCATAATCAAGGAGCAAATGAAGAGATGGAAATTGGAGAGTAAAGGCAAATCATGCTGGAACAAAGAGACTAGTGGAAGTGTCAAAGCAGGGGCTCAGCAATCACCAACAGTCAAATTGGAGGAAAGAAAAGTGAGTATTAGGTAAAGGAACACAGAAATCAAGAGTAGTACATTGAAGCAAGTAAGAGGAATTTTCAGAGTGCCAGAAATCCCTTGTCCTAACTTTTAGATGTTGTTCCAGCTGTCTTTTATGTTAGGTTGTCCCATGGGTAACTTATGGACATAGGTTTCTGACATTACCATGTAATATACTCACTTTGTTGATTCCTAGATAGTTAATTCTTCAGTTACTTCACTTTTTAGCATAATTTTGAACCAGATAGTATGTTAAATATTGATAGGGCCTAAAAGTGCCAAGCACTAATACGCAAGCAATTACCATCCCAGAGGGCAAATACTGATAGGATTTGACTGGTGAGGCACAAAGCAGAGGAGATTCAGGGAGTGCCCAGGGATCCTGCGTGGGGTTGTATAGTTCCTTCAGGGAGAAATGTACTCAAAAATGGGGAGAGCGGGAGCTGAAACCCAGCCTGAAATCTCCCCGCCAAACTGCGTGACTGGTCACACTGGTGAGGTCATTGCCACTCCACTGCACCTCACAGGAGGTATCTTCTGTTGTAATCTGCCCTTTCTAAGAGGGCATTTTTGTGTGATTTGCCCAAGAGAGCTTAAAGTAGGATGGGAACCTCCAGGAGGAGGGTTGTTAGTTGAACCTCTAAGAAGCCACCCAGGTATAAAATGCCCCATGACCTGGGGTCTGATTTTTCAGCTTTACAAACACTTAACTCTAATCTCACTCAAGAAATGAGAGTAGATCAATGGATCCAGCTTGTGAGCCGCTCACATTTTTTCTTTGTATGCACGCATATGACTTAAAGCATTCTGTCAGTACCAGTGTCTTGTTATATGGGGGTTAGTATTCGGATCCCTTGGTAAGCTCCCCAGTAGTGTCTCAGAAGTTTACTGGGCCTCATGGGAAGAAACTTACATTTTATATTCTGATTTATATATGCGTGCACACACGGATACACACACTCGTGTATACCCACATGCACAAAACAATTGTTTTGTGAAAACTATATTTTTAGTAAAGGTAATGCACTCTAATTTTTATATTTTATTCTTTTCCAATTATAAAGAAGGCAGGGTGGTGGCATTCTTTCTGGCTTTTCAAGAATCTAAAAACAATTGCTGCAGTTCACTGACTTGATTTCAAGATCCACAAATTGGTTACAAATCACAAATTGGCAAACACTGACCTGTGACTCCTTGTAACTTGACTCTAAGGCTTTTCGCCTTTGCTTTAAATCTCTCATCCAGAGATCTCTTTTAAATTTCCACTCAAACGTCACTGCTTCAGAGCAGACTACCTTTATCACCCCATCTACAGTAGACTTTCACCCCAGCTGTATGGACAACAATCTCATTTGCTTATATACTTTTATTTTATGCCTCTCCTCCATTATAAATATAAAGTTCTATGAGAGAGGAGAGTCCATTTTCTCCACTGCTGCCTCCTCACGAATCCTGCGTGGTGGCAGGCGATTAATGCACATAAACGCTTCGACTATCACATGTATGCACCTGTTCTAAAATTCCCCAAAATTATTTTGCAGTGAGAAATGCCATTTTAGTGTCAACCTGGAAAGTATTATCATCAGATCATTGTGTCCTTCTTCTAAGGGCATGCCACATAAAATATCAAGTTTGATAATAAATCAAAATGAGAGAGAATTAGTCGTGCATTGTGACTTTAATAACATCAGAAAGAACATCTCCTTAATGATGCATTTCCTCTCCTAGTGACTACAAAACCTGGGCTCTGAAACAGGATACTTGCTTCTTTTTACTGTGCTTTCATGGCAAATCCAAACTCTGTGTGGTCTTCACTTTTCTCTAAGTGGATAAGGATCCACATTTTGCATGACCTGAAGCTTATACAATTTGGGAAACTTCCTTAAGAATAGAAAATTGCAAATACAACATGTCCATCCAATGTCGCCCGACAGAAAGTAACATGCGATAGAGAAATGGTAAGAACAGTAGCCTTAACTGATTGCAGTGGAAATATTTCACTTATGCAAAATGTACTATAATGTATGATCCTTTCCAGCAATTCTCAGGACTTCAAGAGGGGCATGCAAGTGAGGAGGTCGACAATGTTGAGCTTTATTCACTTCACACTATGTATCGGCCTCTGCTTCTTGGTACACATTTAGTTGCAAGGTATTTTTTCTACAGTAAAGTAATAGTACAATTTTCTTTTACTGAATTGCAACCACATATTTTTTCTTCTGGCCTGAGACTACTAACAGGTATCTTTGTTGAGAACCGTATTTCCCAAATCACTCATCATACTCTTAAACCCCAAATACTGTTTATTCCCTGAGATAATTAATTACATTCACTGAATATAGATTTTGTGATTATCAGAAAGAAAATGTATTTCTCACTTACAGCTGAATGGGAGCCCTTTCTGCCATCCCCACACCAGTATGAAATTAGGACAAGAACTACAACAGAAAACTACTGTAGGTATGAGGTGAGAAAATACAAGGGGATCCAAGCCAGACACTAAGCATTAAGAAAGAAATCCCTAAACATATAAGGAATCATTTCCTAGGTGATTTATAGAAGACATATTAGATTTCCATTGCTGCTGTAATAAGCTACCACAAAGTTAGGCTTAAACAATTTATTATCTTATAGTTCCCTAATTCAGAAGTCCAACACAGGTTTCAATGAGCTAAAATCAAGAGGACAGCAGGCCTGTGACCCCACTCTGGACCGTTATGGGACAGCGTGTTTTCTTGCCTTTTCCATCTTCCAGAGACTACTGCATGCCTTCATTCATAGCTTCCTTCCTCCTTCTTCAAAATCAACAATGTCACATTTCTCTATTTTTTGGTAGTGATATCTTCTTCTGACCACAAGCAGGAAAGTTTCTCCATTTTTAGAGAACCAGACGAGTACATCGGGCCCACCAGAATATTAGGATATCACTCCTTCTTAAGGTCCTTAACTTAATTATGATCTGCAAAGTCTCTTTTGCCAATGAGGTAACACAGTCACAGGTTTCAGGAATTAACATATAGACATCTTTGTGGGAGGCATTATTCTTTCTGCCATTGAGTGATCAGAGTTTTAGAAGGATAAATCTGGCAAAATGTGACAGTAACCTTGGAAGCTATTAAATGGCTGCCATAAATACTCAAGAAAAAAAATCTTCAATGGAAGTGTTGGTAGTTTGAGAAGAAAGTTATGCTATATAATGTATCTAGAAAGGACTGACAAAGAGGAATGAGAGATGGGAATGAGATAAAAGCTACTCCAAGGTTTACTATTAGGGCAGAGGGTTAAATGGTAGTTCCATTCAGGAAGATGGAGGCTACAGAAGAGGATGGATAATGGGTAGTGAGTTTATGTTGTTACAATGACTTAGGATTCCTGCAGTAGGGCCACACTCCCATGAAGTGCGTATTCCCATGGAACTGAATCTCAAATGAAAAGATCTGCACTGAAGATTCTAACTTGCATCTATCCACTCATTTAGCAAATGTTTTTGAAAACCTCCTGCGTGCCTAACTGTGGGAAATAGAAAGGGGAAACTGACTGAACACAATTGGAGCCCATCCAGGGTCTGGTTTTCCGGCAGGGGTGGGACAGGAGCAGTAAAGCCCAGTGAGGGGGAACAGGGACCCTGAGCTCTAACTGCCTGTGATTGAACCCTGATTCTGCTACCTCCTATTAGGGCCACCTTCCGCAGATTACTTAATCTTACTGTGTTTTAGTTTCTTTTCCTATAAAATGGACATGATAATGAAAGTATCTTCACGAGTTAATACATGCACAGTTCTTAGAACAGTGCCTGACACAGATTAGCTTTTAAAGAAATACTAGTTGCAATTATGAAAAGGCAAGGAGGCAATTATAAAACAGATTCTTAAAGTAAGCGTTTGATTGGTGTAAGTTGGAAAGTGATGAAGAGGAAGTAGAGGAGGACAGAAAAAGTCTCATAAAATAATCTCTTCTTCACAAGGGTGTGTTCTCAGAGATGTCCTCCGGAATTCCTAATTCCCAGGCTGCTATTCTGTAGCCTTTATCTAAGAATTACACAGCTAGTAACATTCAGTTTCTGGTACGCCAGTCCTCAATGGGCCAAAACACATGCTACTTACTGATAATATTCAGTATTTAAAATGAACAGCGAAACATTTATTTTCAATTCATGTATCTAGGTCTAATAAAAGAATTATGTTTTAGTCCTATCAAGTCAGCAAAAAAGTTATTCTTACTTCTATGTCTCATATGAGGCCATTCCGTTTCAAAGTCAGTATCCAATAGCACTCTCAGAGATAGAGTTGAAGAAGGGGTGATCGTAATACTTGTCCATTTGTGACAGGTGAGAATACCTGGAGATTTACCCAACTATTGGCCCCAACTTTTTCAAGTTCTAGAGCAAGAAACACAAATGGAAAATAGTTTTGACTTAATTTTCTTTCATCTGTTGTATCTATTTTTATTATTTTACTTGGAATATGAATTCTTGAAGCAGCACTCTTTTTAGTAACAGAAAAGAGACCCAGATACTTGGATTACAGTAAAACCTTGGTAAAGAGGTGGAATTCTCAACATATTGGCGTAGTTAAACATGGACTGAACAGTTCTGTGTCAGGCACTGTCTGCAAACGCTACGTTTCATTTATTCCGTGTATTAATTCTGCAAGGCAGATGCGATCTTTATTTTAAGAATGAGGAAAGTGAGAAATAAAATAATCTGACTAATGAAAGAAGCCCAGATGTGAATCTGGTTGTACTTGAGATACTTTTTATTTTGGTTTATGATTATTTTATTAGTTCATTTTTGCTATGTTTATCAAGCATGTAATATATGCTAGGCCATTATGAATAACAATTTCTATTCCTATAAAGCTTTCTATGTTTTCTTTTTGTTACTTCATAGAGAACAACGAGATCTCCTGAAATTTACAGAAAAGGATTCATAGTACGAAACTAATTATATTGTTCACATAGAACAGCTTTTCCATATATACTTGGCGAATTTGGAAAGAATCCAAAATTAAGTGCAGTAATAAAATTAAGTACGCACTAGATGCTCAGCACATGCTAAAGATTAAATTTTTATAACAAACATTAAGTTAGGCGTTCCATTTGCAGGAGAAACCGACATTCGAAGAAGCTAAGTAACTTATGGAGCTAATTGCCCAGTATTTCCAAAGGAAGGTTTTTCTCAGGAAATACTGAGAAAATAGCTCTGGGCTCAAACAAGGGAAAATGTGCAGCAAACTCTATACCTTCCCTAATTCTTCACAGTTAGTGAAGAATTACATGGATCTATTAAAGGTTTTCAGAAACTAGTCTTAAGGAAACCTGCTTAGCATTGTTGAAGTTATCATCCCTAACTTTATATTTTCCACGTAGGTCGGATAATTACCAAATGGAACCATTGATTGAATGCAGGCATCACACATCCTATTTAACCAGGGTCAGCGACTTTAATTTGTAGGGCCCAGTGCAGAATGAAAGAGTGGTGACCCTTGTCAAAAGCAGGAAAAATGTTTCTTTAAAACTATTAAATATAAAATCCTTTTCTTCCTTCTGCTGTCTCTCTCCTGACATGTCATGGTGTTTATTATTTGCTATTCAATATTGCTTTAAGTAAAAAAATAAAGTCAAATTTTAAATTATGAGCATGGGTTTTACTATTCATCTTTATAGTGTGTCATGACAGTCTTAAAAGCAAATATTAGAAAATTTAATATACATTCAAAATCACCAAAAATTATAATTTACATTTCATAGCTTATACATAAATGTGTATTCCATCCTTATTACAACAATGGAAATTCTGCACAAAACTGTCTTGTGTTTTCATTTCATTTATTGATATGTACACATTCCACCAACACTCTTTTTTCAGTTTACTCAAACATAAGTAAGAACTGAAAAGGAAATGAGCCATGGGTTGCCCTCTGTTGACCTTTCTTTCTGTATCATAATTTTTAGTGTAAATGGTTGCCTAATACAGAGAAATGGCCAGAATAAAAAGGAATAGAATAGGATTTCTTGGTTGTTTGTGTTTCCTAGAATAACATTGCCTCTGTCTGCATTCAAAGCAAGTTCTGGTTCAAATGGAAGACATTACCTGTTGGTGTGATCAGTGCTGCCCTTCCCCTTACTGCTTCAGAGAAGGAACACTTTGACCTGGAACTCACTTTCCCTGAGATGTGTTGAACTCCACCACATTCTGCATTGTGCCTCCACCTCAGTTCTGTGCTCAGAGGACATCAGGAAGGCTGTATACAAACAGGACAGCAAGGAATGGTGCCATGCACATTGGAGGTGCCTCCTCTGCTCATATACATGCTCCATAGCCACATTGGATTTCACCTACAAAACAGAAGTTCAGAGATAAAGTTACGAAATTTCAAGGCAACAAGAGCAGAGCATTAAACCAAGGGCAGGGCCCTCTGGTGGCTGGGCCTTGTGTGACTGCACAGGTCATATGCCCTTGGAGTTGTCCAGGGTTCAACTCAACCTCCTTTGAGATAAAATGTAATATTTTTAAAATATCAAAACACCACTTTGTATTCCTAGCAGGAACAATGCTTTGTGTACCACCATTTCTCTCAGTAAAAAATGTAGCCCATGTTCATATCTGTGGTTCAGTGTTCTAGTCACGAGCAACTGTGCTCTTCATTACCTAACTCAGAGCTTCTCCAGCTTCCTGAAGAGGAAGACTTTTACCTTCCAATCCATCACCAACAGGTGATTTTGTAAAACAGAACAGCACACACTTGAATATATTCATGTTAAATTGCTATAAAAATATTTACATGCCTATTTCTTCTGCCTCAATTTATCTCAATGGTACTTGGGAACTAATAGTCTGCAAACCATACCAAATTTAAGTAGCACTAAGGGATATGCCCTAATTGCATTTTAGTTGTGAAGAGAATTGTTTTATATTAGTCCCTAGTAATAAACTGATTGGAAATACGTCTTTTAATTCACTTACAGATGATAAGGAGATACGTAGCTGTTATGTCTCTTTTACATTTTTAGCTTATATAATAGTATTAAAGAATTAAAAAATAATTCTTGATAATCCAGAAACTGTTATTTGATTTACTTGGAGTTCTCTTTTATAAACAGTAAAATAAAGTAAAATTACTTAATTAAAATTTTGCAAATCAATATTATATATTAAATGCACAATTTTTCTTTGATTAGACTTCTTATACTTGTCAACTTTTGTTTATTAAGATAGTGCACAGAGAGGGGAATACAGGGGAAATTATAGAATAGGTTAATATTTAATAAGATAAAAAATTAAAACTATGAAAATAATCTTGTATCCTTACTCAATCACTGCCACAACACGCACTATTTAAATCCCAACAATCACTGAAAATTTACCAAGAGTGAAGCAATCTTAAATTTTTACGAAACCAAATACCAAATGAGATTAATTGGAAAGGCCTTTTCTCAGGCCATGGAAGAATAATTTTACATGGATCTAAAAGATATCACAATGATTCAGAAGTGTATATTTCCATAAAATTAGTTTATCTCATTAAATTAAGGATATAATTTAGGGTTATCCTAGATTTTAGAGAAGTTATGTATCTAAGAAGTATTAAAGCAAAGTATTTTCTCCAAACCACTTGTTAATTTCACTTATAGTTTTATTTCTGAAACTTAAAAACTATTATATCAAAATACTGCTAGAGCTATGGCTACACTAAATGAAAAAAGAAATTTGTCTGTTTTCTAATTAAAAAAGAAAGAAAGAAAGAAATTCTGAATGATTTAAATTGAGGAAAATGAATTTAACAGACATATTTATATAAATGATCACTTCAGCACTAGCCAAAATATCATTTGTTGCATATTTACTATCAATTTTGCAAGATTCTCTTGGAAAGCTATTCAACATTTAATTGGCTACACAAGAAGCATAAATTATAGGTATACATTTATCTGTAGTATTAAATTATGGTTCTAGGGAAATTGTGAAGTTGTATTGTGAACATAATATGATATGAGTTGTAGAACTGATTATTCAGACTAACCAGGTTTATTTCTTATTTTCAGATATATTTAATAATGCTATACGAAACACAAGATGTCATAAGGTATCAGAATATAATGTTGCTGTGAAGAGTGAGGTAGATAGCAGACCAACTCTTCGACTGCCTCAGGCTCTACTTCACCAAGTGCTCATAGCTGTCAAGGCCTTCTCGGCCTAAAAGTCTTGTCCTTATTTGGGAGGAGGAAGGGAAAAACTCAGCCATTCATTTAGCCAATCAACTCTTCTTTCTGTACCTGTCCTCTGAACTGAGTATTGTGCTCAGTGCTGGGGTTATAACAAATGTGAGACAGACGTGAATCTTAGCCTCTATGGATCATATGGCCTAGCGGCTAGTTACAGTTTACCAGATACTGTAACCCAAGCCCAAGTCCACATGCTAGTGTACAATATGAGATGTGCTCTACGGAATTCATTCATTAACTCATTTACGTATTCAGTCAACAAGTTTTGAATAACTATTATGATCCGAGCACTCCCCTGGATCTTTGAATTGCAAAGATTTTTTTAAAAAGAGTTCCTTCCTCTCTAGCAGGATTTACAATCTAATAAAAAATAATAATTAAATGAAACCCACACTATCAGCATTTTAAACAAAAGGCATATAATGTAATACAGTGTATAATGCAAAAAAAAGTCTAAAAAATTAACTGTCCCAATTAACCATCTAAAACAATAATTATCTCACATAGTCACAATATACGTACTTCTTGATTATGCGTGGAAGACAGAGGCAGAAGAGAAAGCCCCAATAAACCACACGTTCTATACACATCCCCTGAATCACACAGAAACAGCAAGAACAATAAAAATCGAATTGTTAAAGTAGTTACATTGCCACTCACATATAAGAAACTCGATACTATCAACAGTCACAATGGACAAAATTGACATTTGTTGATTTTATAAACATACTGAAAAGCTCTAAACTGTTCTCTCTCAGCCCATAAGGATGGTTTAAAACCTCTTGCTTTAAAATGTTAAATTGGGAGAATTCTTTACTATAGTTTTGCTACAGAAAATTAATGTAGCCACAGGATGAAAAGCAATACAACAGAGGAAGCAGCTGTTGGAGAAAACTGAATATGAGACATCAAAATAGACAACAGCACTCTGGACAAAGCAGAGGTGCCAAGGCATCCAGGGAGACTTGCAAAGCCTGCCTTCCCTTACATTTCATGCTGCCTGTAGGAAAGTTACAGTTAGAATGTATGCAGTTGGACCGTAAAAGAGGAATGGTTAGGAGAGAGGGGGAGAGAAAACAAACTACTATAAATACAATAATTGAACATAAGAAAAAGTATAAGACATATCTAAAAGTAGAAGTTTCACCTTCTCCTCGGTTCTACGAATACGCTTCAGGTAGCCATATATGAGGCAATCAGATAATATTCTCCTTTTCAAGGAATAGAACTTACTAAAAAGTAGCTTCTTTTAGTTCATGTTTATAGAAACATGCACTGAGAGTCTGTTCAAAACATGTCCAAGAAATCTGATTTGTTTATGCTCTAAATAGAAAAGAACCTGACATTCTAGTCCTGACTTTATCACTTACTAACAGTGGGGTTTTGACTAGGCAGCACCAGAAGGAACTTCAGGTCCCCATTCATTCTAAAACTTCCTGTGTCTCCTCTTTCTGTATCTGCCCTCAGTATTAAACATGTCTGCTGCCACCTTTTTCCCTCGCAGTCCTTTGATTCTGCTTTCACTGTAGGTCGACGTAAGGTCTCTGTAGCTGCCACTGAAACCCCAGCTGTGCAGCACTGACATGAGAAGGAGAAAATGGGGGAGAATTGACAAGATAGTCCACAAAGCAGAGGCACCCACGCCCATCAACTTCTCCATGCCCTGTTTCCTCGTTCTCACCAATAACATCAAGAATAGGATCAAGAAATTGAAATACGTTCTCATCGAAACACCAGTAGCCATGCTGGCTCAATTTTCAAATACAGAAAATAAAGGAAAACATTTTTAATTGTTTATAATCGGTTTAGGTGATTTGTAGAATCACCTAAGAGAATGCTAATAAATATCAGGAGTGGATGACAGACAATATTCCGAGGTTCACATTCCTTTCCGACCTTTGAAAGTGTTGAGACCTAAATGATATAACATGAAACTAAATTTTGAAGTAACTGTTAAAACTATTTAATAGACTAGACAATTTTCTCAAGATTTATTCTCTTTGTCTCTCAGACCCTCACTAGCCTCCATCATCAAGTATTAATTCACAGATACAGAGAAGCCTCCAACCTCTTCAAACCTTTTTAAAATCTGTAAAGTAGAGACATGTACAAAGAATTCACATGATCTCATCTGGACTGCTGCTTGATCTTGTTTGATATTCTTCAGCATTCTTTTTTATAACGGGTCAATAGCAGAGGGGCTGTAACTGATCTCCTTGTTTCAGTGCTAGAAATGGGAGGCACTTTGCACTGGGTTCAGTTTTCTGTTATGCTACTCCCGTTTGTCAGTAGGTAAAAACTTTTCCCGTTCCCCAGAAGGCAGTACCTTCACTGAATAGTGGCTTTAGACAAGCATTCATTGTTCAGAGGGTTTGATTCCTCGCTGAGCAAAAGCGACAGCATTATAAAGATGCCAGTTTAAATTTTTTTTAGGCTTGAATTTTTTAAAGCCAGAAAGGAACCCTCACTGTTGAGGCAGTCATGAAAGAAAACCTCCTTTCACAACCCCTGGAACAAGTGGATGAAGAGAGTAAGAGTAAAAGTGCAAAGACTGGGAACCTGGCTGGTTTCCAAGAAACAGAAAGAAGCCACAGTTAGAAGTAATTGAACACTTGAAAATCTCTTTGAAGACGTAATGCAGTGGAACTTTTAAAACTGAATTAAAAGCTAAATGCATAATAATTCCATGTAAGAAAATATACATGCATATCTGAAGTACTAAGTAATGAATTTATAACTGTTTAATGTAGTGAAGCCCAGCAGTAGCACCCTTTGGTGATGTGTGTTTAGCATCTTGGCAATGTTGTTACTTGGAGGAGACAAATGAAAAACCAGGCAAAGTGTTAACTCTCAAAGTTATTTTACGTCCTGAATGCTTTGTCTGGTTCATGGCCATGATATTAGTTGTATTGATCACCCTTGCTCAGTAGACTTTTGTGAGCTTCCAAACTGAGTTTCAAACATAGGCAAAAAGAAATAAAATAAGTGGACAACTACAAAAATTGTTTGCTCATTCATATTGTGATTAAGGATACACTAAACAGTCTTATATTTCACTTAGAGTAATAGGAGGGGCAGTTGCATTTATATGAAAAATGTTAAAATAGATGTTAGATCTGTTAAGAGAACACAAAATATGAGATTTTAAAGATATATTGCTACATATGGTATTTTCTAAAATAAAAATGGTGTGAAAATCATTGATGCTTGAATAACTTCGATATAAAATCAGATGTGTGTAGAGGACAGTGGAGGTTGGGACCTAAAAAGAAACAGGCCTGGAGAGTGTCATTCTGAAGGAGAATGTGCTTTCTGCTAAATGTGGTATAAGACGTTAAGTATTTACTAGATAGGATCAGGTGCCGGCAATCCTCCCTAAATATTCCAATGGTTTCTTTGTGCCAGATTTCCCTAGATTCATTTTCCATACCCATCTGAAGTGACTCCAAACAGAGGAATCCCAAGAGTAATGTTAGGCCCACCACCTGTGTTGCCGAAGAAAATGGGATTCCTCCGCAGACTCTCAAAAAATGCATTTCATGTGTACACTCATAGAAGGATTTGCAGTATAGTGGCAATATTTTTTGGAACAAAAACAAAGGGCTGCCCTCAGGTACACCAAACCCCATATCTCATCCATGGCCAGGCAACCAAGCTCTGTCTTTCTGCAAAAGAAGTCCAGCCTCTGGGGCCACAGGCCCACACTGGGGCACCCGAAGCCCAGGAGTCGGGCTAGGACAGAGAGGTGTGGTGACATTACCAGATATCTGGGGCTCCAGTAGTCTATCTTAGTCTCTGTTCCTATTCACCCCCAATGGGCACTCAACTTCTGCCACTGGCCTGTGCAGCTGCTGAAGAGAGAATGCATGAGTGCCCTGGGCCTTTGTTACGCTTTCATTATATTTCCTTGGACTTTGGTGAGAGCAGTCTTTCTTTCACACTATCCTATTCCTTTCCTGGATCTTCCTGGGGCCATGCTCCTGCCTCCCCCATCCTCTTCCTTTTCTGGCTCATCCAGGATTTTGTGCCCTTATCCTATCTTGTCTTGACCTCAGATTTTCCCAGGTTAGACTCCTCCCCTTTATGATTGCCATTGTGGCTCCCACTGCACATATCTCCTAGTTTTTCCTCCTCATCTGGCCTTCACTGTGCATGCACTTAGTCGAAGGAATTCCTCCGGAGCCATCTTAGCTTCTATTAAACTTGTGCCCAGTAAAGGAATTTCCCCCTTTCTGTTTATTCTTCCCCAACCAGTAACATGGGCGAATAGGCCAGTTGTTCCCTGGGATGATTGGAAAGCTGGTCCTTCCTTCCCACTCAGAGGAACCGAAGGACATTAATCCTCTTGGCAAGGCAAAGCAGCTGTCCTGTGGTGTTTCTGCGAAACTGTAGTTTCCCAACTTACTCAGGTTTAGCCAGTTTTCTCCCTCATTGTTAATATCTGCCTACTTAGCACCCCCCCATGCACAGTTGCACACATGCACAGGTTGCACACCTGGACACATGTATACTTGCACATGCACATACTAGCAGACTAATATCATCCCTCTTTGGAGCAATGATCTGACACTGGACCATGTAGGTGCTGCAGAGGGGGAATAATCATGTAGCATACAAGTGTTCGAAGAAGAGGAATAACTCTGATATAGTGGAATGCGACCAAATCCTGAGTCAGAAAAAAATCAAATAAAAATGACAGAAACTTTGGGTTGGAAAGAATTTAAAATACCATCTGAGGCCTATTTCTAAATGCATTACCATGGAAGACAACTAATTTCTAGCTTTTGTTTTGAATTTAGTTTGTGGAATGATTTTCTAGGCTGCCCCACAAACAAAATGTTCTATGGAAAAAAAATTTTTTTTTGCAAAATATGAAGGTAAAGCAATGAGATTGGATTTTTATGAGTCATAGCCGCTCTCAAAAAACAGTTCCTAAAACGGAGTTGCTAAAATATTCTCCAGCATGGAACATGGTTAGAATAGGCTAATTGAGGTGAATATTCTGAATGGTATCTCAGTACTGATTTTATAGTCTGTAGTTCTGTATTTACAAGCTGAATTTTAATACTTTCAGTAATTTTAATACTAACAGAGATACATAAAAACACATTGTGTCTATTGTTTGCATAGAACAATAGTATAATTTCTGTATTAGTATATCTCCCTTTGTGAAAGCAGAGTCTAACAAAATGTCATTTAACTCTTACTTGATTATCAAAACACAAGGAATGGTTCTGATTTGAATTAAACTCTGTTTAGTGTTAAATTGAGCAGATACAAACTCACTTATGAAGAGCCTTCCCTTGGGAAACTTTTTAATTCAATAATTATCTAATCCCAGAATATTTCAAAGAATATGAGCACCTAGTTAAAATCATTTCAAGTACCAACAAATATTTCAGCAATAACATTTATATCCTAATTTAAATGTAATTATACAACATAAAACACAGAACCATTAAATACACAAAGATTATGTTGAATTGTCAAGTGCTTCCACCATCATTCACATATTAATATAATATTTAAAATAATGAAGTAAGTATTAAATAGCCCTTATCATTTTATTAAAGGTTATTTTGAACTTGCAGCACACTCAGCATCAATAGAGACATTATTAGCTCGACATTTGTTGCACCTAAATCCTGGAAATCAATGAATAAAAAAGACCTTTTATTATGATTTAACTTTAAAACAGAGGTTAAAAATAATTGTGTTATTTTGCTTTCTTCTGATTTGTTTTTGCAAAAGTATTATAAAAAGCCACAAACAGAAAATTAACAATTAGGTATGAAATGTATTTTATATCTAATAGATCTAATTAAACTTTAAACTTGAAATTCACTAGTAATCCCATGGGCTGTTATCATGGCATTACAGAAATAGGAGAGGACATAATAGCTTCTTCTGTTTCATTTTAGAATTTACCTATTATGGTACATGAATATTTTATAATAGATTGAAGTAGATTCTACAACATATTTTAGTAGACCATGCTAGTATTTAGCCACATTTTCTGTTAGGAATGAATTTATCATCTATTTTTCTTTAAAGGTCTTGTGACACTTGTTAAACTCTATTCTCTGGAGATTGGTAAAGTCCAATAACCATAGAATATATTATTATCTTATAGATCATAAAATCTGTTCTTATCCAGATATGTTCAATGTTCTGGTTTCTAATGAATCTGGTTTTACAAAGTATTTCACTCTTTGCATTGCCTTGTATTTTACAGTGGCACTGGCCAGAGAAGCATCTGCATCCTACCTGCTTAGAATTCTTAAATTTATGACAAGTCTCATGCAACATTCATTTGAGGCTTTTATATGTTATTCTTTTTTTTTTCTTATTTCATTTTGTGAAACGGCTTTACACAATGATGCTGAGATCTCTTGTGCTGTCTGGCTACTTACCCATGCGCTGTGTTCCTGTTATTCATTCTAATGGTGTCTAGCTACTCTGCAAGGTTACTGTTATTTACATTGTCATCCTCTCCTCTCAGATGCCAATGATCTAATTATATTTAATCACTGGCAAACTCAGAAAACCCTTAGCCTCTTTTGTTTCATTAGAAGCACTCTTTCAGAATAGTTCTTTCCAGGACACTAAAGAAAAACTGAACCAATGCCACTTTTGAGTTACATAAAACATAAGCGACTATAGAGATATTACTGTCTTATGTGAACTATATGCTGGTTGATCTTTATCTTTCCCATGGAATTACTGAAGTAATTTAACATTTTTAACTTATAAGTGTGCCACAGTTGTACTAGTGTTATATGATAGTATTCAAAGTGACTTCAGTTAAATTATCTCTTTTAATACTGAGGAGGAAGGAGATAAAGCAGCTGGACTATGAACTATTCATTATTATTGTGAAGGAGCAAAAATGAGGATGCTGTTGGGAAGAAAAGGGAACAGGTAATTCAATATAATCTCTTTGGAAGAAGCTCTAAACTGGACCTCTTGATAAATGAACTAATGCAATTTGTGAGAAAAGGGGATCTTATCTATGGAATGCTCTTAGCAGAATATTCCTGGTTTAGGATTGCTTTATGGTAAATAAATCCAGAATCTGTGGATTTATGGAGCATGAGAAATATGGACGCTTGATGACTATCTGGGGCATCAGGTAGATGATTCATGACTTAAATGCCCCGCTGCTGTTTGAGACAAAGAAAGACAATGAAGCATTACAGTGTTGTAGATGGAAAATGTCCTAAGTCCACTCAGCATATACAGTCGGGGGCCAATCAATTTCCCCTTTGGAGAGGGAATTTGGGGAAGGATTCTGCAGATGCTGTTCATACTCTGTCCACAAGGCAGGTGTTCCAAAAGTATCCCAGACAACATCATGGAGAGTCACAAGGTTAATACATATTTAGGCTGGCAAGTAACTTGTGGGGGAAATAATCTGTATAATTAAACCCAAAATTTAAGTTTTTCTGTTATTTAAACTCACTGGAAAAGCCTTAAAACAGGACAGTAGTGTGACTTGATTGTCTGAACCAGCAAACTCTTTGTTACCAGTTCAGGGTTGCCATATATCTAGGTCCGTTTATAATGTATAATGGCACAATTGCTGGAAAGTGCACAGGACACTGGGGGTGAGAGATCCAGAAATGCTGGCTTATAAGTTGAACTCATATTTTCATTGGCTCCAGTCAACCACTAGTGGAGAAGTTACGTGTCCATACTGGCTGTCTATGATGGGGAACTATCCTGCATCTCACTGTTAATGTGATCGTCATGCCATTTGACCTTGGGAAGCAGGTTATTTATGAGCTGACCACTGCAGCACGGACAGCCTGTCTGCTCAGCATGACACCTGATGGATGTCACAGACAGCATAGTACAGGCTCATGTGGAATGTGATGTTGAGGAGCAATCGTACCACATTGGCCTTGCCCAAATAAGATGGAACTAGCATGCAGACGCATGCCAATGTCAGCAAAGGAAATGTGAGAGGGCTGATGGCATCATTAGAACAAGGAGCTCTTCACAGAACGCTCCTGTTTCCGACAGTTGAAGGTCTCCACTCTGAAGCAATTTTCCTTTAGTTCTCAGTACACACATTTACCCACATTCCAAAAAAAATACCTATGTAAAAGTAGTTCTAATATATAAAAATGGCTGGATCCTGAATCAATTGGATTTACTCTCTATGATACTTTTGGCTCGTTTGTGACCAAGGTCTTTCCCTAAAGCATTTTTTATCCTTTATGCTGAATATTAACTATATAGCCATAATAAAGCTCTCTGCTTCCACTCTTTTTACAATCTGCAGAAAAAAAATGATGAAGATATAAAGCTGACTTTCCTCATGCTGAATATTAACTATGCAGCTACGATAAAGCTCCCTGTGCCCACCCTTTTTACAGTCCGTGGAAGAAGAAAAACATACCCATGTAAAGCTGACTTTGCTCGTGCTGAATATTAACTACATAGCCAAACCATTCTTCTTCTTAACTTTCATGGCAACACACACACACATATGCACAGGTGCACTTGCATGCACACACACACACACACACACACACACACCACTCCATCCCCTCCTCACCTCAGTCCGCTTTAGACATCTCTGAAGCTGAATGGCCAGGTAACCCCACTATTAAGAAATCTGGTGTACAGCCAAAACAATGGCAGAGATTATCTTAATTTATGAAGAAATGTGGTATAGAACAATGTTCCTCAAAATAAATTCTTAGATAGATGACATTAGAATCCCCTAGACATCAGACATCAGACATCCCCTAAAATATAAAAATGTAGATTCCTTAGCCACAGTAC
Organism: Carollia perspicillata; assembly: GCA_004027735.1. Classification (NCBI taxonomy): domain Eukaryota; kingdom Metazoa; phylum Chordata; class Mammalia; order Chiroptera; family Phyllostomidae; genus Carollia; species Carollia perspicillata. Next base: position 5,256 of record PVKM010015900.1, on the reverse strand, counting down.
AGATTTGGAGTAGGAATCGAGAAAACTTTATTTTTAGCAGGTGTTCCATGTGACTTCTAAGAATAATGATTATTAAAACACTGGATTAAGCATTTCTGGAAAAGTTTTTAGTGTCACATTAATGCTTTCCTTTCTTTCTAAGTAGACTTGGGTGACTTAGAAAAACCTTCTGAGCCTTAGTTTCTTTATCTGTAAAATAATGTAACTCGTTGTCTACTTGCTCAGTTTCAGTGTTTTAAGATGAACTATTCAGACAAACAGTGTTCTCTTAGAGGATTTTCCCTGCAGTTCTGTCATTTCGAGGGTGCTCTGGGGAGACTTCTGTAGCCACAGGAGCAACAACACTTGGAGAAGAAAAAGTATATTTAGTGAGGGGAATGCCAGTGGTTACAAGGTCCTGGCAACTTCAGTTCTCTGAGGAATGGGCAATGTTACTACTTCATCTAATTCACTGGGATGTGATTAGTATGTGAATAAGAAAAAAATATTGTTATGTCTCTTTGAGCTGCAAGTCTATGAATTTTTTCTGGAATTTATATGCAGTTTAAGGAATTTTGAATTTTTTTTAAATGTTAGGTATTTGCTTTGCTTTCTGCAACATTTCCCCTCTAGAGTATATGTATGTAATGAATATCCACAAAACTGTTATAGGTCTATCACAAGGGGGACCCCCATAAAACAGAATTACCTTCTGGATGGCGGGCACCTTGTAGTACAGGCTTCCCCACTAGAAGAGTGTTCTAGGGACCCATCTGCATCAGTGTACTAGCTGGAATTGTTATGAGAGGCTCTGTTTGGCTTCGGTGAATGTTTTTTGAAGATTATTTTAATGTGCTTGCCCATTTTGTGACGGGTGATTTAGGTGTGCACCTGTCCACACTGCACTGAGTGTTCAGCAGTTTGACCAAAAACAGCAGGACCCCCTTGACCCACCCTCCCTACTCACCAGACCTCACCCAAAGCAACTTGTTTTCTATTTCTCCAGATGAAAAAAGTTCTCAAAGGAAAACGTTTTGTCATTGTGGAAAAGGCGAAGCAAAAAAATGGCAGAAGCACTAAAAGGCATCGAAATTGACAAGTTCAAAACTGTTTTTGAGCAGTGGAAAAACATCTGGATGGGTGTACTACATTAAATGGAGAGTACTTTGAGGGTGACTGAAGTTTAAACATGCAAAAATAAATACATAATTTTTTATAAATAAATTCCATTTTGGGGGGTCCCTCTTGTATTTTTAAATTTTACTTATAAGCCATATGCCTGAAATACTTTAGTTGAAAGTTTAGCCCTCTATCTGTCATAAGCTACAAAGTTCATAGTAAATCTTCAGTGAGAAGACTTAACAATTATGAGCTGCAAGATAACAGAAAGATAGATAATGGCTACTGACTGTAAGATAAATATCAAGCCAAAGTCATGGCCAAGTCTGGCCATTTATCAAATGTGACATTGAAGAAAAGTAGGATACACTTATCAAGAACTGTTCTAGTCCAAAAATTGTATATTTCTCATCCTAGCTGATCTACGATTTAGATGCTGTCATTTCACCTGTACAGCTAAATGACTTGGGCCACTACTGCATTATTGGTTTATATAGCCTTGAATTTTGAGTGATAATTTTGTTTAGTCCACAAAATATCTTACAGTAAGAAAGTAATTAATTTGGCTTTTAGTTTTTTTCTTTCTAATTAGAATTTTTATGCCTTCATAGATTTCCTGAATGTAATTTAGTATGGTTCACATTAAAATGCATATTCAATAAGTTAATAGGATAGAAATTCAAATAAAAAGCTAAATCTAGGGAGAATTATCCTCAAAATTATTTTAAAATGGGTATAACAATTATAACAAGTATACTAATTGCTTCTATACCTTTTACTCCCTGACATGAGTCCTACTGAGCCACAGGTCTGACATTATCATTTCAATGCTTGACAGCTCTGTTATCATCTATCGTCATTTATACCTATTACCGCTCTAAATTACTGTAAAAAGAGGCCGCCAGTCACCTAAGTTAACATGTTATACATTCCAAACATGATGGTGAATTTGGAATCCATTTAACTTCTTAAAAGAATGGGATGTAGTGGAGAGCAAGCCCCCAGTAATTAGTAAGCTGAGAGAATATGAGAAAATCATTGTACAACTGGTACAAGTATATAAGAACATAAACTTTATTTCCAGATCTATGTAAGAATGGAATTACTTACAGATATTGGAAAGACTTTTTTCATTCTATTCCCTAAATAGCCAAGGCACTTGAGTATATTGTTCTCCTTCCAGAATCTTGCCCGATTCCTGCACTTCACAAAGTTTTCCTCTCTCAATGTAAGAGATACTAAACCAAATTGATGAAAATCGTGAACCATAAATATGGTTACCTGAAAGCTTTTAATTTCTGTCTTTTCTCACTGATTCATTTATGTTTCCCCTCCAAACTTATTGAATAGCTGCCATATGTGGTATATTGTATATTATTAACATGAAACAAACGAAATAGATGAATAAGGCACAATCTTTCCATTGAGGAAATCCTATTCCAATGGAGAAGGTAATAAATATATATAAATTCATTAGGCAGTGGATGTAGACGTGTGTACACACATCTACATACATATACACATGTATATATCTGTTTGGGTAAGGACAGTAGTTTAATATGACAGAGAGCATATGTTTGGTGTAAGGTTAAGAAGTAAGTGGGAAATGTCTGGAAACATAAGAAAATTTTAGAATATAAAACATCTTGTGTACTTTGAAGAGGAGTTTGAATTTTATCCTGTAGGGAACAAAAAGTCATGGCAAGATTTTTAACATAAGGATAATGGAATGATGCCTGACTATAGTGAAGGCATCATGCAAGCAATAAATATTGGAGATGGTAACTCCTGGTCACTCTTTTAAGAATCGGTGGTTGCTTGACAAAACAAATGGAGAGTAGAAGTGATGAGAAGAGATTAATTCAGGATATATGAGAGAGCAAATTGACAGGCCGTGGTGAGTTAACTTAGGGTATGAGGAGAAGGAATGACTCAGGGATGACTCTGCTTTTAGCTTGGAAGCAGAGATTTGTGTTTTTTTTTTTAAATGGACTTTGTGGTGAAGCTATAAAACTGTTTTCACCACTTTTCATTTTAACAGTGTGACCTTGGGTTATTTGCTCAAACTCTTTGTGCCTAACTCTTCTTATTTGTAAGCAGGTATAATAATTATTTTTACCTCATAGGATTCTTATAAGGATTGATGAATTAATACGTTCAATATTAAAATGGTGCCTGGAGTATAGTAAGTGTTGAATAACTCTTCTTTTTTTTCTCCTCCTTCTTCTTCCTATCATTATTATATCACTATTATTATCATAGAACATCATTGTTATCAACTGATATGATGCTATTACCCAAAATAAAGAATTTCAACAAAGTTTAAGGAAAACATAACAAATCCCATTTTGGACTGATTGAACATTTCATTCAGTCAAACACCTAGGCAGAAGTGACAAGTAGGTACTTAGAAGTGCAGCTCTGGACAGAGATGATGGTTAATATATAAACCTGGCTGTCTACTGTACAGGCCACACTGAAATAATAGTTTGGATTGCCTAAAGAAAAGATAAGGAAACAAAGGAAGGAAGGGATAATGACAAACAAATTATCTCTCAATGAACTATCAATATCTAAGCAATGGGCAGAAGATAGCCCTCATAGGAGCCTGAAGATCAGTCAGAGATATGAAGAAAAAATGTGGAAAAATGGGTCAGATAACCAAAGAGATAGAACTCAATAAAGAAAAAGATGAAGAAAACTGCACTGGGAAATTCTAAAAATAGAATATACCCTAAAGAGTACTCACTGAAATTCAACAAATGATTATTGTGAATGAAGTAGTTAACTAATATGATAATTGAAAAATCACTGGTGACATAGAAAGTTAGTTTCATACTGCTCCTATCACATTGATTAACATGTGACTACATTAAAAATAAATATTAGACTAAAAATCAGTTTAAGCAATGTTAGGTATGCAATTCAGACTTCAGCGGGTTATTAATGAGGATATGAGGAAAGCTATACTTTGTGAAAATATAACTGTAGACACATTTTCTATGAATGTGAATTATATGCCATGTAAATTTGCTCCATACTATTATTCACGTCATAGTAAAGGTAAATGAGTCTGCAAATTTTATCCACAGGTTGAGGATCACAGCACCCATTTATGAAGAACCTAAGAAAATTAACTGGAGGGAAAAAAAGGAGTAAAATTTCTGAGGCAAATAAACTGTCTGGACATAAGCAAGTTAAATGCCAGAGAGTTTTTGTACACAAATAATAACCAATTAGTAATTATAGTGATAAAATGAGTCTATATACATAACCAAATGTGAAATGTGATAGCTAAGATTCACTTTAACAAGAAATGAGTAAGACCTATAATATTTGCATGCCTTAATGCAAATATTAACCAATATAAAATAAACAGATTTCTGAATGAGAAGATAGGAAAAATATTTACTTTCAGATTTGTCTATATATTTAATTTAATTTTAATCAAAATCAAAAGGATACCTTTAGGAAATCTAAAAATCAACTCTAACTTTATCTAAATAAACAACTTTTGGTAAGATAACTTTGAGAAAGATGAGTAAATACTAAAACAAATTTGTAAAGCACATTTAAACAATAATTAAACTTAAAAATCAATTAAATAAAAATAAAAATACCTCGATGGACAGTTTCTGAATAAATTATGAATTATTCATTAATTTAGAAACAATTGCTAATGAAAAATATTTTACTTTTTTGATTAGCTGATATGTGAGGGACACTTATTTTTAACAGAAATAATAATATGCTTTAAATGTTTATAGTCTTTTTCCTATAATTACAATTCTTGGAAGCTATTTTAAATAAATTAAAATATAAAAATACATTTATTTAATATGTTTATTAAAATGTTTTCATAACATAATAAATCATTGCAATCAATCTAAATGTCACATAAAACAAGAAAAGTTAATTATGATAGTCCATGATATGTAATATTAAGGCAGCATTAAAATTATAATTACATGGTAAAAACTATTATAAAACATTGAGTAAAAAGCTAGATTCAGAAATACATATGCAACTTGATTTATACCAGAATATATGTAATATATCCCAGAGATTCTTTAAACCATTTTCCTCTCAGGATCTGAATTATTCATTACTTTGCTAAGGATACAGTAATCTAAATAGAAAAATTGAACTGTATGTAAT
>PVKM010015899.1:0-27437 GCA_004027735.1 Carollia perspicillata | reverse complement strand
GTCACTACCAGTCTACTTCTTAATCCCTTCACTTTTTCACTCAGTTCCTAAAACCTTCCTCCCCTCAGACAACTCAAAGAGAAAGTCTTAGTGGCACTTTGAGAAGCTAACAGAGTCTGCACACCATACTTGGGAGAGCTCCAGATACCATACTGATCAATGCTCTGGTCCTCGTTAAAGGGGCAGACTCCTCTGCCCCTGCTGGCCCAGTGGTGGGCAGCACCGGATTTGGGATGTAGGCCTTTTCTCCTTTCCTCACCTCTTTCCTCTGGACTAGCTGTAAGAGGAGAGGAAAGGGCCACAGCATGTTTTTGCTTCACTCCCACTGTTCTAGGCTGACTTTCTGTGCTATTACTATTAACACTCTGTGGCTGGGTCCCTCTGATTATAGCTCCCATGCCATGGGCAGGGCCATGTTCTTTAGCTGACTGCCCCCTGCTCCCCACCCCCACCCAGTCTTTTACCCCTAACATTATATTCGTTTGTCTATCTGTTCCTGCTGAGGGATCCAGGACTGCCTTCGGGCAGGATTTCTTTTTAAAAGACCCTAAAGCATTATTTATACAACAGGTCCCACATCTGGTACCTGGGGTTCATGCACCTCTCACGTGCTGTCAAGAGGGCGTGGCAGTATCTGTAGACCCTATGGTCCCCCACATTGCTGCTCCAAGCTGCTTTTGTTCCTATGGGAACCAGCTATCTGTGCAGCTTACCTGCAGGGGACACAGACATATGCACAGGCATAGCTCTGAGTGGGACCCAAGGAGCCTGCCAAAGGCTTTCAGGAGGAGGAAGTGGGGCCCCTTTCTATCAGGGCCATCCCTTGGGCAGGGAGCCCCAGGGAGGTAGCCCTGGGGCTATGGCAACTGCCCCAGGGAGGTAGCCCTGGGGCTATGGGAAGATGCACCTTACTTCTCATTTCTGTGCTTCATTAATATTAAATTTTGAAACTTTGGGCTTTAACATTGCCTCAAGGGTCCCATGGAACATGCTAATACATGTGGTCTCCTTTCTCAAGTTGAGTTGCTTGAGTCACTATAAGCCCACACTATTCTGGGGACAGCTCTTCCCCAATTCTTTTAATGAAAGAGGGTAGACCTCCCAGTACAGTTCTCTCTAAAGAGGTCACTTTCAGTACCTCCCACTCTACTTTCTACTCTTTCAACCCTTTGAACCCCTTGATCTGGGTGGGAGGCCCCTGGGTCAGTAGCTGTGGATCTTCTGGTCACCTTTTTCAGAGCTCCACACCCCTGCATGGATGTTGGTACCTGAGAGCCATGGCTGGCCAGGTGATCAGTGTGTGGGCACACCTGGGGTTGGGGGAGTGCACTTATGGAGGATATGAAGCCCTTTAGCCTCTCTAAAAGAGCCATTTTTAAGGCAAGCAAATGTTCCAGGAGTTCTGCATTATTCAGATACCCACTGTGGCATCTTCACTTGGTTTTTTTGACAGAAGCCAGCCTTTGCTACAGCGCATAGCATGCACACCACCCAGGGACAACCCCTTGACCGTTTGAAATAGTCACATGGCTCCATCTCTGGGCTGTTTATAGGGAATGGATGGTTGCCCTAGGAATACTGTAGTAAATAAAATGGAGCAACCAGGTTCCCACTGTTGCTCTATACCTTCTGGTCATATGGAAACAAGTCACATTGTCACTTTGGAAATCCTTACATCAGCTCCTTTTATTCAGGCAGCTTTTCCTTAAACTTGTGCTTCTCCTAGATTCATTACATAGATCAGCTATGTCACAGTGCTTAGCTGCAAATTTGGAGACAGAAGACCTGGGTTCTAGCTTGAGAAAATCCCCTGGCTGCTCTGTTTCCTCGGATGTGAAATGGAAATAACAGTAGGTAGTGCCTCCTTGGCCCGACCTCACAGAATTATGAGAGTCAAGTGGACAACACTCCATGGAGACACTTTATAAGCCATTGAGTGCTAATTGGAAGTCTGATGCTGTGGCCGGTAGCCTCCATGATGGGCCCCCTCAGTGATCCCCACCTCCTGGTACTCACAGCCTTGTGTACTTTCCTCCCCTCGAATGAAAGCTAGACTTAGTGATTCACTTCTAATGAATCAAATAAGGCAGAGTGGTGATGTGTGACCTGGAGGCTAGGTCAGAAAAGGCAGTGGGGCCTCTCTCTTGCTTGTTCTCTCTTGGATCATTTGCTCTGGGGGAAGCTATGACTGGAGCCACCCTATTGAGGATTACACTAGAAAGAAACTGGAGCCTCTTCCCGGCCCCAACATGAGTGTGTGGGCTTGGAAGTGGATCCTCCAGCCCCAGTTGAACCGTCAGATGACTGCAGCCCCCACTGACATCTTTGCTGTGGTCTAAGATGAGACAGCCTGGGCCAGATCCACCCAGCCCTGCAGTCCCTGGATTCCAACAGTCAGAAATTGTGTGAGATCCTAAGTGTTGTTTTAAGCTGCTGAAGTTTGGGGTAATCTATTATGTAGCAATAAATAACTAATATGGATGTTATCGCTAAGTCCTTGCCTTTAGAAAGAGTGGTGTTCACTATGATTCCCTATAAAGAAAGTCTTCCAACTTATCATTAAGCAGTTTAATCCTCCAATCATGAAATAGTTATACTAAGGTGGACATATAGTTGACCAGAGTCAATAAGCCATTGCGTTTTGGTTTATTGCTATTTACTGTTGAATAACTTGGTAAGTTTAGTCTCTTGCTCTTTTTCAGAATTAACTTTTAGTGATTGCGTTAGTCAGGGTCCGAGCAGGAAAATTGAAATCACCCCAGGTATTTTTACAGGGACAATTCAATAGAAAGAACTGCTTACTGAAACTGAGTTATCAGAAAGCAGTCTACAACCCTAGGCCTTTGTGGGGTGTGCGCAGAAAGGTTCAGACCTTTCATAAGGGAGTAGCTGGAACAGGGTAACTCTGAGGGGGCAAGATGAAGCTGGTTCTGGGAGTACAGTCATACTTCAGTACTCATCAGCTTCAGAACTTGTCAAGCCCTGTACTCATCACATTTTAATGAGAAAAAAAATGTTTCAGCACTTGGCACTTGCTTGGGACTTGGCTAGAATTTGTGAGTCACAACACTGCCCTGCAAGAGAAAATGCTTTATTGTTCGTGTACTCATAAGTTTCAGCACTTGTTACAAGTTCCAAAACGTATTAACGATGAGTACTGAGGTACAACTGTGTTTGGATGGTCAAGAAAGCTAGAAACTGAAGCCAAGCGCTGTCACTGGAACTTGCAAAGTGAAGCTTGCTCAGAGGAACAGTCCGCAGATGAGGAGAAAGTAACCAATGTTTTGTTCCTCCTTCCTTCCAGGCTCTCTCACTCTCTAGTGCCACCTACTGGCAGAGCCTAATAGGGAGCAGCTGGCAAAGCAGAAACGTGGTTTGTAGACTCTCAGACCCAGCATCACAGATCAGAACTAAGAGATAATAACTTAAGAAACAGGACAGTGTCAAATCTTCCTTAATGAATGAACTAGGGATTAGTTAGAAGGCACATTTCCTGCCAAGGCCTCTCCCTCGGTGCTTCATAGCAGCAGGAGCCTGAAGGGGATGTTGTTGGCACTGGAAGTTCCCTTTCTGGGACTCTGGGAATGCCGAACAACACAACAAATGCTGAGCTTTTTCACCTTGCCCAGCCTTGCAGCCATCTGAACACTTCCCCACCAGGCTTTCAGCTGGGAGACCAAAGCTGTCATGGCTGCCCCGCTGCTCTGTTAAACTCACTGATCCAATGTGATTTATATTTAACTTTAAATTAGTAAGAATTAAAGACAGTTTTTACCATTTTAAATTAAAATCCATTTCTTCATTCTAACCAGTCACATTTCAAGGGCTCAACAGTTATGTGTGGTCAGTGGCTACCATAATGAACAGCACAGAATAGAATATTTCCACTATTACCAACATTCTATTGGTCAGAGTTGTCCTAGACCCTCTCAAAGGCTCATAGGAAGGACAAGTGCTACTAAGACATTGATCTCCAAGAGGAGGATGTGTAGCAGGCAGCATCTCCATATGTTTTTTTTAAACCAGTGAGCTATTTTTTTTTCAATGATCAAGACTTGGGAAACATGCTTTTGGTTGGTGATCTTCTAGAGACAGGCACTTGAATTTTCTCTGTGCATCAGTGATCTCTATTCACACCTTGGCCCATGTCATCTCTGAGTTTGCTGCTTAGTATAAGCCTCTTTGCAAGCACATAATGTCTGCTGCTGTTGCTTCTACATTTCCCCTTTCCTCAGGCTTAGTTTCTAGGAAAACCAAAGATTTTACTGCCAGGACCCTTGATTGTCTCCCTGTTCCCATGTCTCCAACAGTCTTTCGACAGCCCCTTCTCCCTGTCTGATCACCACCTTCCCTGCGACAACTTCTGGTGGCTCATGAGCCACAGGAGAAAGGTCCAAAGCCTTGGGAATACATTTCTACACCCTGCCCACTGCCTCCTTTGTTCTTCCCACCCCTGCCCTGTGTCAGGCGTCACTTGTGGTTCCCTGGACTCTGTACTTCACAGCCATGGGCCTTTGCTTAATCTCTTCCCCTTGCTTGGAAGTCCTCCCATCCTTTTGTCCAGTTCTTTGACCTTTGTGGCAGGGGCCTGGTTCACTGGCAGCCCCAGCTGCTGCCCCTTTGGATCTGTCACCATGTTCATGGGAGGTCATGCTTTATCACAACTATTCCTAGCCGGGGGCACCAGAACAAATATGGGACTCTGCCAGTGGGCAACTTTGGGATTCTGCACTGGTATGGCTGGAGCTATCTCAGAGCTGCTGTGCCATCTGAAACCCTTCCTACTCAAATTCTTCCTTCATCCTCTCCTTTCCCAGGCATCACCTGCATTGCAGTTCGACAGCTCCCCCTGCCCATCCTGCTCCCTCCCTTTTTATCCTCCATATACCTTCTCCCCAATAAATCGCTCATAAGTCTAATCCTATTTTATATACCTTCTCCCCAATAAATCGCTCATAAGTCTAATCCTATTTTAGCATTTACTTCTCAGAGACCCATACTGACCCAGCCATATCTTTCCCTGGTTCAAACCAGGCAGAATCAAGCAAGTTGTTATCCATATTTTTGAAGCCCTGTGTGTACACACCTGTTATAGTTCTTACTATATTTTACCATTACCACTGTCAACACTGTCGTCATCACCATGTCTATCTCCTCCACTAGGCAGCTCCCAAAGGTCCTGCACTGTGTTTCTTACATTATGGTGTCCCTCTATCTGGCGTGTGTTAATATGTGCTTATTAAATTTGGCCCACTTATCTCTCATGGGGCTGAGCGACCCTCTCGCAACATGATTAGTATTAAAGGAAGACATGTTGCATGTCTCTGGTTAAAGAAAAGATGCAACCACATCATTTATGCATGAGACCAGGCCCCATCTGTCATTAATATGAGAGTTAAAGTTTACACTCTTGTTCACTGATGATCTGCTTTGTTTTTATACAATAGTGCACCCACAATGTGTGTTTTCTTTTTTTCCAATAGGCACTCTGCAGTACATGGCACCTGAGATTATCAATCAAGGACTTCGCGGGTATGGCTCTCCAGCTGATATCTGGTCCCTGGGCTGCACCGTCATTGAGATGGCCACTGGCAGGCCTCCATTCCATGAGCTCGGTGATCCTCAAATGGCATTGTACAAAGTAAGACATGTCTGGTGATTTAGGTTGCTGATGGGGAAATGTGATGAAAATCAAAATATCCTCCCAATCCAGAAACCCCTCCACAAAGACAGAGGAGAAAGGAAATAGTTTCATTGTAGAACAGGCATTCAGCCAGAGTGTGCTGTGCATCATAGGCAATCTGCTAAGAGATGACAAAGACAGAAATAACTGTCATCCTTCTATTGAACCAAGCAGTACAACTCTTTCCATCTGTGTTCTCAAGAGAAATGCTAACTAGCTCTCAGGTGCAAGGACTGGACAGCACCGTTGGTCACAATAGCTCACCAGACATTCATTGGGGTGACCATCTCAGTTAACAGGCTTTATCCAAAGGAAAAATAACCTCTGATCTTTAAGATAGGTGGTAGTTTTGAAGCGAGGTACCACTGAAACTGGGCTCCTATACTGTGATATACACCAGGAGATAGAGGCATCTCCTTGATGGGGGTGTTCAAAGACATGGCTCCTGGGTCCTTGAGAAAAATATTCCTAGCAAGAGGCTTACTTACTTTTTTAAAATGTTGACATATACCTCAAAGAGGGAGAACTTACAAGTGTTCTAAAATAAATATTCTAAGAAAGGAGGGATGCCTCTTCCCTTATTTTTGCAGGAAGAATTAAGCCTCTTATTTTGATTCTGTATTTGCTCTTATACTGGGTAAGACTCAAAGTCCACATGGGTCTGTATCTTTGGAGAACAGGTTTCTGAGTGAGTTTGGGATAGGTGGAACTTTGAGTATCTGGTGATGTTTTTGTTGTCATTCTAAAAACCCTCCCAGAGTTAATTTAAAACATTATTAAATAAAAATAGAAAATAAACCCTTCCACAGCTAACAGAAAGGGCTACCCATGCACATGGAGCCCCACGTAGGACCATTGGCCACTGTGGGTGGGGTTTTACCATTGGGCATGCTCCCTTGAGGATGTGACATACTTGCTAGTGACTCCAAGGGAACCTGATGCCAGGACAGCCCTGGGTGTCCAAGGTCAGGTCTGCAAGCTTCTGTCTCTTGTATGCTTGGAAAAGTTGAACAGGGCTATAGTCTTAAGAGTCCATTACCAGCCATGACCTTGTGTGGAGCTTTTCTGTTTGGTTCAAGGGTAAGAAGGAAGGTCAAAGGACCAAAGGTCAAATGGCCACTGCTTATGGACAATGAGGTTGCCGTGCGTGAAAGCAGCCTGATGTAATGTGATTCTAGAACGTGATTTCTTCCTTCTCACTTCTCAGCTCGCCTGCATGCCTGCTGGGCCTCCAGCTCAGCCTAGTTGCCAGAAAGAACTGAAAGGCACAAGTGCAGGTTTGTGCCCGAACCAAGTCCAGCTCATGGTGCTGTGGCTGCTTTCCTCAAGCCCAGCCCCTACAGAAGGTTCTCAGAGCTCCCCATCCTCCCAGCAGCTGTCAGGCAGCTCTAAAGCCAAGAACTCAAGTCGACAAGTGTCCTTTGGCATCTGCAATCCCAATAAAACCCTGACTATTAGGGCTAGAGGACAGCAGAGATCTCCCCTAGTCCTTCATGTGTGTCCACAGTGGAGTCAACTGGGGCCTTTGAAGATCTTACCTGCTGCTTCAGTCATAGGCTCAGAATAAATAGTAGCTGGTGCTGAGAAAAATATCAGGGACAGCCTGAGAGCCATGGCGTGGCCACTGATCTGCTCTCAACTACCTGCAGCAATCAGGAAACCTATCTGGAGGCTGTGACTTGCTCAGTTCATCCATAGGGCATGAGTCACTCCCCTTTATCTCTTCCCCATGTTTCTAGTTAGCTAATTTGCTATACAAAGTCTTTGAAAATATATTGAGTTTTTAGGTCGGCATGTAAGGTCAGCTTTTATTGCAAACTAGAATGCTACTATTAAATAATGCCTCCTGTATTCTCTCTGCGAAGACTATAGAAATTATTTCTGGGACCCCTACAATTTCTCAGAAAACTTTCAAGAAACTTCTGGGTAGTGTCGAAAACAAAGCCCATAAGGGGGTCCCTCCCAAAAGTGGCTGTTATGGGTTTAATGGTGTCCTCCAAAAAAAGATATATTGAAGATCTAATCCCCTAGTACCTCAGAATATGACATTATTTGGAAACACAGTCTTCACAGAAATAAATTAAAAAGGGATCAGTCACATGGGCCTAATCTCACATGACTGGTGTCCTTATAAAAATGGGAAATTTGGGCACAGGCACAGGCGCTCACAGAGAGAACATGTGAAGAGACAGGGAGAGGTGGCCATGTGAGAGTGGAGACAGAAATCGCAGTGATGCATCTACAAGCCCAGGAACACCAAGCATTGCCTGCCACCACCAGAAACTGGGAAGAAGAAAGGCAGGGTTCTCCCTGAGAGAGAGAGAGCTTGGCTGACACCTAGGTTTCAGAGTTTTAGCCTCCAGAGCTTTGAGACTAGCTTTGTTATTTTAAACCACCCACTTTGCCATGGCAGCCCTGAGAAACCTTTGAGTTAAGAGTGAAGCACCTGTAAAAGTAGTGTAGTTGCAGGGTGCCACCCATGTTTGTTTTCTTTCTGAGACCCAGGGGAGCAGCCGCCCCTTACCTCCTTGGATTCTTGTGCTGAATTTCTGTCTCTGGCCTCCCTAGTTCCCTCATGTCCCTACCCCTGAAGTGAGGAGTGCCACCTGTAATGCACCCTGCATTTCAAATCTAGGGGGTTGAATTCCATCCAGTGTTCAGTGTTCTCAAAATCCAAAACTTGTTTTCAAATTTTTATTGTGTTAAGAACACGTAACATGAGATCTACCCCTTAATGGACTTTCCAGTGTACAGTAAGTACAGCCTTGTGGACTGCAGGCATTATGCTATGTAGCAGGTCTCCAGAACGGTCTCATCTTGCTTAACTGGAACCTTAACTGAGAGAGTTAACCAACTCTCCCCAATGGGGTAACTCCCATTCTCCCCTCCCCCGACCCAAACTCTTGAGCCCATGACAAGCAGCATGTCAGAAAAGGTAAGTGCATCCTGGTCAAGGGACTTGGGGATGTGAAGTCGAAAGGCTGTTCTCTGAAGCTCCCAGATCTTGTTTAGGGTGCAAGGGAGGCTTCGCCAGCCCCAGCGGTGCTGAGGAGCTAGAAATGGGGTGGATCTGGGGACCAGAAGGGCTTACACCCAGGGCTTATCTGGTGGGCTTCAAAAAGATGCAGGGAAGATTGCACACTTTAAGACAAGAACTCCTAAGAGAGCTGCCCCTGGTGGGCACAGTTATGCAGGATGGGTTATGCAAGATAGATGAGCAGGACTTGTGGAAGCATTGCCATGTCACAGTGTCATGTGACAGCTCAGTCCTAACCTCTGCTCCCCTCCATAGGGACAGAGAGCCTTTAGCAGGACAAGGATGAGCTGACCAGAAGTGGGAGCCAAAATAGAAATTGTAGCAGGAGCCCAAAGAAGAAAGGGCAGTGCCCCTCCCTTGGCCAGTTGTACCCCATGGGGATAAGGGCACGGTTCATGAGGGACCAGCCTCCAGGTTTGGTCTGCATGTGCTTTACAGCTGGAGGTAGAGGATTTGGGCTGCGAATGCAAACACTTAGAGGTCAGTAGGCCATCCTTTGGGGCCTACTGTGGGGCCATCCTTTGGGGACTCTGTGTATGAGGGAACAGATCACTGGTGCCTCTGGACCTCCTCAGTTAGAGCATCCTGCTACAGGTTCTGGTCCCAGCCTCATCCCAGTTATCTTCTGTGTAACAAACCACCCCCAAAACCATAGAGGCTAAGAAAACAATCACTTTTTATTTCCCATGATTCTGTGGCGTGACCATTGGCTCTCCCTCTGGTCTTACCCAGGCTCACTTATGTACTGGCTTGGCTGAGGCAGGATGTTCTCAGAGGCCCTCACCCATGTGGCCCTTCACCCTGGGCGTCCCCTCAGCATGGTGGTTTCAGGGCTCCAAGAGGACTTGCAGCAGAAGCCCCAAGGCTTCTTAAGGCCCAGGCTCTGAAACTCCCCCATCATCATTTCCCCCACAGTCTACTAGGCACAGTCGAAGAGGCCAGTGGGGCTTGGACAGAGGTGCAAGTCATTGAGGGTGCTGCATTCCCAGCCCCTCAGGATGGCAAGTGGGGAGCTTTGTATTGAAGCCATGTACATTAGGTTCCCTGAGGCCTCACTGTCTCATCGATCACCTCTCCCTCAAATGCAGGTGGGGATGTTTAAGATCCACCCTGATATTCCAGAAGTCCTTTCAGCTGCAGCCAGAGCCTTCCTTCTAAGCTGTTTTGAGCCAGAACCCCACAGACGTGCCACTGCCACTGACCTGCTCAAAAACAGTTTCATAAGCCAGGCGAACAAACGCAAGAAGATCCAAATGGCTCCCAAGCCATCAGGTAAGGCCTACCAGGACAGCTGGGTGACCCACTGGGCCCCTGGGTTCTGTGTTGAGAGAGCAACAGCTCTCCAGAGCGCCGAGTGAGCCCATACTGCACCCATTTTTGTAAAGAGTGGGGTGGTGCAGCAGGTGTGGGTTGTCAAAACACAACCAGTGAATGTCCCTTGATTTCCTGATGGAGATGGAGGAAGCCCCACAGGTGACAGTGATGCCTCCCCACAACCTTGTTGAAGTCTTTTTGGGGATTGTGTCAAGGAGGGAAGCCAGAGGGGCCCTGGCTGGAGTTTTGTGTCTTCCCCACCTGCAAGGCATAGCGCTTCATTTTAGGAGCCTAGCCTGTTCCCTTGTGTGACTCCTTACCTGGATTAAAGGGCATGTCTGGAGTTTGCCTGTGGCGGCTGTCCTGCAGTCTACTGTAGCCAAGCGATGCCTTCTAAGGCAGTAAGTCCTATTGGCAGGGACCTAAGAGTGGTCCCTGAAAAGGAAGCCATTTTTTTCCCTTGTGTGGCTAGAGTCTGAGGCAGAACAGAGTGCCTCAGCATATTGCTCCCAGAGTGTGACTAGCTACATCAGTGTTGCACACAGGCGGGTCAGAACCCAGAGCCTTAGGCCCATCACAGACATGCTGAAGCGGAAACCACATCTTACCAGGATCCTTGAGTATTTGTTCATACCAGTTAGAACAGCATAGGCTTACAAAGCCCCAGCATGGGTCCTCGCTCAGCCTCCTGTCTCCCTCTCTGAGCTTCCCCACCCCAGCATTTTCCCTCTCTGAGCCTCTCCCCAAGCACCCTCCCTTTCTTAGCTCCCCCTTTTGCACCCTCCCTCTCTGAACCTTCCCCTACCTCTCTGAGCCTCCTCCCCTTCATCTTTGCCCCCACACAGAGGATTTCCAGTCCATTGCTCCAGCCCTGGACATGGGTGAGTGCATGGATCACAGCAGCAAGGAGTATGACCCTGAACCCCTGGAGTTGGATGACCAGCCCGCGAGGTCCATTGACACAGTCTGGGAGCCCAAGCATGATATCTGCCACCTGCTCAGGTATTGCCTGTCCTGCCCTTTCATTGTTGGCCTGTAAGGGCTGTTCATTCAGTGGGGAGGGGTGGGCAGAATACCCCCCAGGTCAAAATCAGTTGGATGTGAAGGACTTTTGCTTCCTTTCTGCTGGATCTGTAGGTGGCAGGTGACCAGCAATGGGAGGGGAGGGTGTGATGTGTTCTCTTATGGGTCTCCCCTCGCCCTCTCTTCCTGACCTTGTTCCCTTCTCTTCTATCTCCTCTGGCCCTCTTTTCCCACCCTGTCCTCCCTCACCGCTTCTACCTCCTCAGTTTCCCCCTCATTCTCCCTTTCACTCCCTCCTCTCTGTCCCCCCTCCCTTCCCCTTCCCCATTTCCCTCCCTCTCCCAACACTGCTGCTAAGGAGGATAGAAAACACTGCATCTCGCCTCCATCAGCCTGCGTCCTATAATTTTATCTTCTTGAAGGCGAGATTGCACAGTCAGCTCTTAGTTCCCTCCCCTCTGGTGTCTTAGAGTAAAGGCTTTTCCAGGGACATGGGTTGTCTGTCACCTGTATTTGTCCTCAGTATTCCAGATGACGGCTGTGGCTTGGAAGACCAGATCACAACCTTGTACCCTGAGAGCAGGGAATCAGGCCTCTTTCTGCTGAACAAGGACGAGGAGTGCCGTGCCATCCTGTACAGAATCCTCAGGGAGGAGCAGAAGCAGCTGGTTGCCAGGCTGCAGGAGTGCGTGGCCCAGGTACAGGCTAGGGGAAGCATGTTACAGGTCCCAGAACAGGGCCAGTGGGACCAAGGTTTCTGCTATCCTGGAACATCTGCAGTTACAATAATCACAAGCATTTCTCAATGTTTGTCCCTTCAACAAACAAAAGAAAATACAAAGTGGGGAAAAAAGAACTCCGCTGAAACCAGTTTGCAAAAACACTGCAGTGAATCTAGACATGGACGGGATGGTGCTGCCCCCTGGTGGAAAACAAGCCAAAGGGCGGCACAAAGCCCAGGGACTCCCAGCCTTGGACCTGCTATGAGAGAACAGCCACCTTAAGGTTATGGATGAAAGGTTATGGATGAAAATATTGAAATTATAACTTAGATAACAAAAGGTCCTTTTGGGAAGAGACCACTGCCCCACTCGGGCCCCTTCCGACAAAGCCCATCAAGGGGGGTCTTACAAGGGGTTAAACAGGATGGCAGGCCCATTCCTAAGGGGGCTTAGTTGCATGTGTGCAGGCTAGTGAGGAAAAGGGCTACATAACCCTGTAACAGGCAAGGTGGAATTTCAGGAAGGGAGACCCCATCTCACCTGAGGTGTCTACAGTTCCTTAGTGAATGCATAATGGTGACTCAGTTAATATAGTTTTCCATAATACTTGAATTTTCTTTCCTCTCTGACTTAATGAACGTAATGTGTGCGTGTGCGTGTGCGTGTGCGTGTGCGTGTATTCAGAGTTCGGAGGAGCTGTACCTCTCAGTCAACCACTTCAAGCAAATAATTGGGTTCTTGAGGGACTTCATCCACTCCCAGGAGCTCAAGGTGATGGCATCCATGATATCAAAGCTAGAGGTGGACCTGGAATTTGATGGCCCGTCCATCGGTCAGATTCAGGTGGTACTGTTTGGATTTCACAATGCTGTAAGTACTATATCTGGCCCTAAGAACATGTCAGAAGGCAGGAAGCTCACTGAAGCAGCTTATAACAAGCCCATGGAGTTCAGTTACCATCTTCTCTCACAGTCCCCATCCCTTTTCACCTGTTTACTCCCGAATCCAGGTTTCAGCAGTTCCTTCCTAAACACTGAATATGCGAATGCAGGTGAACAGGCTAATTGCATTTGGCTACAAATAGTGGGAGTGTAGAATTTGGGAAGTGTAGGTATTCTCTGCCAGTTTGGGGTTGAAGCTTATGTGCCTGGCCAAGTAAGTGTGAGTTGTTCCAGGCCCCAGACCATGTCTGGCTGAGCTTTGTGTCAAGCCCCCAACACAGAGCCTGAAGCTTCAGAGTTGCTCAGTAAGTAAGTGGTCGGTGAGTAAGCAATGAGGAGGTCCAGTACGGTAGATGTGAGCGCTGTGCCCAACTCCTGGACCCCAGCACATTTGGGGTCAGCTTGGAGAAAGACTGAGACCAGAAGAAATGTGAGTAGGGCAGAAATCCAGGGCAGCCTAGTTAATGCTGTGTCTCAGAGAGTACAAGCAAATTAGAATTAGTAAGAAGTCACATTTTTTTTAGAAGTACAGTGGGCCAGAAATGTGGATTTTTGTAATTTATAGGTAAATGAAATTTTGAGAACGCACTTAAGTAACCGCCACTTGATGTTGGCGATGGACAGCATCATCCAGCAAGCCGTGCTGGCTGCACTCAACATTCTCTTCCCAGGTAAGTGCCTGCTTCTCAGTCAGGGTCAGCTTCAAACTATGGAAAAGACCAGAAATGTCCTCTGCACTCAACAGTTACCGCATTCTCTTTCTCACCTTGGCTGTGCTTCCTTGCAATAAAGTAATGTGCTCATAGGCCCTTTGGGGCTAAGATTCTGTGATTCTGAGAATTTATCCTGGTGCCGTATTTCTGTGCTCTGTGGCCCTAACCAGGACTAAACTTATGATTTAAAAGTGAGCATAGATCCTACAGTGCATCCTTAGGAACACCTGCTGCTGGTTGATGATTTAATGGCTCAATGGATCTCCTCTCTCAACATGGTGTGGTAGCTCTAGATATCTTTTTTCTTAAGATTTTATTTATTTATTTTTAGAGAGAGGGGAAGGGAAGGAGAAAGAGAGGGAGAGAAACATCAATGTGTGGGTGCCTCTTGCACAGCCCCAACTGGGGACCTGGCCTGCAACCCAGGCATGTGCCCTAAACTGGGGATCAAACCAGTCACCCTTTGGTTTGCAGGCCCCCCACTCAAGCCACTGAGCCGCATCAGCCAGGGCTCTAGATATCTTTTGCTTTTGTTGAGTCTGTGTTAGAGTTGCTTAATACCCAAGTTGATTGTCTTTCATTGGTGACTTCGTTCTACGAAGGAAGGCTTGCAACACTTGTGTCAACACTGCCACTTCCTCTCTGGACTTCACTCCCTGTCTTTCTGCCTGCTTCCCTGAACGCACAGGAGCTGGCAAAGCTTCCCTCTGAGGCTCCTTAGTCCTCAGGACTGCATTACTCCCAACTCCAAGCAGGCAATTTTTTGTAGTAAAAGTACACAGGCCAGGTTGGAAGCCTAGCTGTACCTTTTAAAAACTGTCCTTCGCTAATTTAACATCTTTAAGATTCAGTTTCCTCATCTGTAAAGGCGGGGAGGGGGGGTGATCACCTTTGCACTACAGAGAACTGAGTGACATAGTTCTTCTCCATTTATAAAATCACAGTCCCAATAGAAGTGTCTCATTGACAGGGCTAGCTTCCGAACAGCCTTGTTTGCTGGCATGGGACGTAAGCTACACAAGGCCATGGCCTTGTTGAACTGTAGTCTTTGCTTCTTTCATGATTTTGCAGAGCACCAAGACGAGTCCACCTCCAAGACAGAAGAGGTGAATAAGGACCTGGATGAGGTGAACCAGGACTCTTCTCCAGCAGAGGCTCCTGGAAGTGAAGCACAGGAGATACCAGGAGGGGCCACACCCACTTCAGCACCTGTCCAAGATGCCCCGCCCCAGGAGCTCTACCAGCAGGACCTGAATTTCGAGCTGGAAAATTTCAGGCAGGAGTCCAACAGGTCAGCAGGGGTAGGACAGTGACCTGGACTAGCAGGGCAATCGGTTTAGTTTTGAGTGTCTCACCCAGGTCTCAGAAAAACATCCTCATCACCAAGGAACTGGGCAAAGGGGTATCCTCAGCTTCAACTGGCAGATTAAATGCCTTCCCTTCTTTGATACTGGAATCCAACTATAGTGCCTTGCCACAGGTCACACAGCATTTGGCCTTATTAAAGGCAGTGGCATCTTGGAGTTGTATCTTTTTGCTGCATAGGGCCCCTGGCATGGCCTGTAGATCCAGCAGGCTCAGCAGTGGACAGCTGCAGCCCACCCCTGCAGAAGTTGCCAAATTGAGGATTGGTTAGCACTTTGCAATGACATGTGGCCCTTAACCCTGACCTTAAGGAAGTCTGCCCCTCCCTCTTTGAGTCTTTTGTGATTTGTCATGATCCCTCGGTGGGCAGTCAGACTGCCCTCCCAAGCCAGGGGACCCTGGCACTGTTATGATTGTCCCCAAAGAGCAGGTCCGTTTTATTCACTTCTCGACACATAGTAGGTGCTCAAAAATTGGCTAAAGGA
The DNA here is from genome assembly GCA_004027735.1 of Carollia perspicillata. Classification (NCBI taxonomy): domain Eukaryota; kingdom Metazoa; phylum Chordata; class Mammalia; order Chiroptera; family Phyllostomidae; genus Carollia; species Carollia perspicillata. Next base: position 12,154 of record PVKM010015899.1, on the reverse strand, counting down.
ATAAAATGATTCATTTGTCCTGGGGAAATCACATCATCAATGGCCTTATGAAAAGTATAAGCCACAGTTGTAGCAAACTTGGTATTGGTCCCAGATTATGCCTTTTTGTCATATGGTCATCTGTAATGATGATTAATATTCAACTGGGGGAGATGCCAGGTGTAAATACTTTGGAAGAAAAGTGGCACACGCCCCTAGGGATCCCTGACATTTAATCTCAAGCAAATCTAATCATTTCTTTTTAGAAAGATCGGGAGTTTTAATGAACTGGTGCTGGTGGTGGCAGCGGCAAAATTTTTTTAAGTTTTCAAACTATAGCAAATGAGAAAGCTGATTAGTAATACCGCTTTTTTAAAAAATGTTTCTCTGGCAAAGCTTATAATCACCAATTCAAAAAATGTTATAGATTAGGTTATTCTTCCCCACTGTTGAATTAGCAATTAAATAGCAGCCAGCATCAACTGTGAATACTTGACAAGCATGAGTCCCTACAAAGTGCCTTCTGACCTTCACTGTTGCTGCACAGAGCAGGAAGATGGCACCTACTGCCCAAAGGGCTGTTGCCTGGGGGTAATGGGTCTATGTGAGTGTGAGACCAGTTCCTGTGCAGTGTTCTCAGTCCTGGGCTCCCTGCTGGGCTGCAGTAGGCTCCTCCCACTTTCGCAGCAGCCTTTCTCACCATCCCTCAGGTGTAAGGCTTCTACCCCCGGGAGGAGGAAAGAACCTGAACAAGTTTCAGTGACTTTATCTGACTTAGGGAGACAAGATGGAGTTATCAAATCATTCTGGCTGAGGTCTGCTGGGTTATCTTTTGGTTCATGACGCATCTTGAGAAAACATACTCCTGCCCTGAGCGTTGGTCTGTATCCAAGGGGAGGAAACATGAGGAATCTGCCCACGTGCAGGCTGAAACCTGATCACGGAACTTTGAAGAAACTAGACTAACCATTAGGATCGTGCCACTTTTTTCAATCTTTAATGTTCAACAGATGTTTGAGTTGAATTGAATGGTGTTAAGACTCTCTGGATGATGGTTTTTTGCTTTTACCCAGAATTTTAGAAGAGCTACTTCAAAAAGAGGAAGAGCGCCAGAATCTTCCACAGCAAAAGGTACAACAGAAAACTCAGGAATCGTCTCACCCTCGGTCACGATTACGACGTGATGGTGAGTGACTTTCCACTTGCTCTGACTTGTGTGTGTGGGAGAGACCATTTAAAAGCTAATATTCTAGTCATCCTTGGCACAATTGAGATTATTCTCTATTAAACCAGTAAGCACTCCAGTCGATTCTGGGATCCTAATCAAAGGAACTACTGGTACATTAAAAAACATGATGGATTGCAAATGTGTTATGCTGAAAGCCAGATTCAAAAGGCTCCATAATATGACTCTAGCAGAATACTGTATCTGCTAAAGGCAAACAGAATGGGTGGGGAACAATAAAGACCACGAGAATTTTTTTGGGTGATGGAAATTGCTCTATCTTGATTGTAGTGTTCACATGACCGCTTGTCAGAGTTCACTTTGCACACCCACAAAAGGGTGCTTTACTGCATCACTGCATGCTGCACCCCAGTGACCCTGCTGTGTTCATTTTCTGCTGCTCAAACAGGGCTACCTCTTGGAATGTGAGTGGATGAGGTCTGACACAAAATCTCCCTAAAACCTATTTCCTCCTCTGAATTTCCAGTGCAGTTAAAGATGTGACTCCTGAGAAAGACATTTTAAAGATGAGAATAAGCATTTAAAGCGATAGGCAGATAACCAAGTTCCAAACTAACTAAAGGTCAAAGGTGAGGATTATCTGACTCTGTGGAGAGTGAATCCAAGAACTGTGGACTGTTGTACAGTGTGCATTAGAGCCGCTGAGACAGGCTGAATTCATTTCCTTTTCACATCATATATACATTCTGGAATACTTTATTTCATCCAACTGGTGACTTTTATTCAAGTTTTACTGTTACACACCAATACACAATAAAACAAACTTCTAATTATTACAGAGACCCCAGCACCACCTCCTGGGTTTTGTGGACACAGACCAGATCAAGAGCTTGTGGGCTGGTTGCAACTGCAAGGAGCAGATGCCAATGCCATCGAAAAGGTAAATTTATAGCCAAGAAAACTATTCCGATGCTATTACTACAAAGCTGCTTAACTCCTATGTATTTGATCTTTATTTCAGATTGTTAAAAAGGGTTATACACTTTCTGATATTCGTAATAAGGTCACTAAAGAAGACCTCAGATACCTCGGACTATGGTAAGAACAGCCTCAGAACACTTTGTGCAATAGAAAGTCATGTGATTATGCTTTTAAACAAAGTTATAGAAAACAAAGTGATACTGCCTTTCCCTCTTCATTGAAGTTAAGTCCCTTTCCTATGGCTTAGTCAGAAAATGCCAAACTCTTGTGATTTTCCCAGGTTCAAGTTGGGAGTAAAGCCAAAAGGCGGCACTAGCTATAAAGGCTCCATAGGAAAAGTCAGAAGTAGGATGGTGAAAGGGAAGCACCTTTCCCCCTTTCATGCTACAGCCACACCCCTCTTTACATTGCAACCTGCATTCTAGGTCCCATGTCATCTTAAAAGGGCTGCTCTACACGCATCCACCAGCACACCTGCATATGCAGTGGAACCTCAGTTCTCAAACTTAATTCATTCTGGAAGGCTGTTTGAGAAGCATTTAGTTTGAAAACCATCTCCTTTCTCGTATCAGCAATGAAAGGGTTTGTTGGGTCAAAAACCTAGAACGGAAGTTTTGTTTGACAGCCGAGGTCTGACTATACCTCTAAGGCCATGTCCCACTCCTGCTGGGGCACGAGTGTCACCTCCACACATGAAAACAACGTATTCCTATTTTAGCCAAGTTTTCAACACCAAGTGGCAAATCTAGACGAGCCTAGAATTATATACTACACTTTTTGCCATAGGGGCTCCTAAAGCAGTTTTTTTTTTTTTTTTTTTTTTTGACTCTAAAGACAACTCTTGTTTGTCTCGTAGTGATGAGCTCCTCTTCAAGCTCTGGATTGCAATCTCCCGGTACAGACGACAGACTCGGGGGGCCGCGGCTACCCAGGATGAGGCTTAAGCAGTCAGCTAAGCTGGAGAACACAGGGAGCAAGGAGCCAACATCTTTCTTGTTAAAGTTTTCAGACAGAAACATAAAACACCATGAACAATTCAAGAGTTAATGAAATGTTTGTTTTCACCTGTTATTAATCAGCATGTGTTCTGTACCTTTTATCAACATGTCTTATCCCTGCTTATCAACATGTTTTAAAGGTGAGTAGAACTGTATTTTTGAGAACAGTGATTGTGAGCCCCAGTTTTGATATTCAACATTATTATGGAATTTTTTTAAAAAAGTGTTTTACTATTTAAGGCTATACATTAATAGTACTGGTTAACTGCATTTGAAGCTACTTTCTCGTCTGCTTTGTTTTATTGAATGTGTAAATGCAGATTAACTAAGTTATTTGGCCTTTGAAATGATTATGAAGTCTATTTAAAAGTGGAATTGTCCTTCTACCTACTGCCAGATTATATAGTAAATGTTAAACTAAAAATGATAGAACTATTTTAAGGAAATAATATGAAGGAAGGCTGAGCAAAATCTGTATTACCCATTTAGACCTATACAAATCTAAAATAACCTCAATGCAAACACTGCATGCAATTACTATTTTAAATCTACATATGTTCTGTGGGTTTTCCCTCCTTCATGAAGTTGAGAACAAAAGTTCCTTACAGTTGCTGTCAAATAGCCCACTGAAGGTACAGCCATCCATTACACGCAGTCTCCCATTAACTGACAGACTTAAACTTGATCCACTGATTTGCACCACGAACTTCAAAAGGTGGATCATTGGAGTAGATGTGATGGCCTAGTTCTTCCAAAGGTGGTTCAGGATCAGCTGTTGCAAATTGGGCGGCATCCTCAATTTCCTTCCTCACTTCAACATCAATTTCCTAAAAAAATCAGACAACAGTTTAGGTATCAACTAGTTCTACTCAGATCCTGTCACTAGTTTAATTCTTCTAGTACTAGAAGTACTAATAAATAGTTAAAAAATAACATCTTTGAAGATAGCAGCTAAGTGTCATAGTGATATATACGCAGTCCAGACATCAACATTTAAATATATGCATATATTCTGGCAAGGGAACACTTACAAATAAAAAAAAAATCCAAAGTCTACTTCTAGGAAAATTGTGCTCTTGGCGGGGTGGTGGTGGTGGTGGTAAAGGCTTTGCCAGTATGGTGTTTTAGGCTTTGCCAGTACAACTGATTAATGTCCTGTGATAATACTTTCCCATGCAGTAGTTCACCCAGTAGTGGCAGCTTCTTGTGTGGAGAAAAGTCAATTTGCTCAGAAAGGAGACCACACTTTTAAACCAAGAGTGACAGTACCTTTAATTCTTCAACACTGGCAAGGTTGCTGTTCACCATTCTATCCTTGAGAAGCATGATAGGGTCACTCTTGCTTCTTACTTCCTGAATTTCTTCTCGTGTACGGTAACTACACGGAGGCAAACACAGTTAGAAGTAGGTAAGAACAGTCCCAGTGTAGCAAAGAGTTCTGTGACATATGAATCATTCTACATATCTAACATGTAGTAGACACCATATATAGTAGGGATTTTCACAGTGCTTTCTATACTGGAACCAATTTATTTGGAAGCACTGCGTTCCCACCAGGACTCAAATAATTACTTCAAGCCAACTGGTATCTGGCTTCAAAAGCAAATGTTGAAATGCTTTGCTTTTTCATGTGAATAGCACCATTCAAAACGCACCCTACTTTAGACACCATGTTCGTATTTCCCATGAGCATACCTGACTCCAGGATCACTCATGCTGTGTCCATGGTAACGGTAGGTCTGCAGCTCCATCAGTATGGGCCCCTAAAACAGAACCCAGGGGAGATTAGGTAAGAACACAGGTATAGCACACCAACAATCCATGGCCTCAAATGTACACTCTTTCAGGATCAAACATATTCTCATCAGATCTATAAATCAGGTGAATTGTTGGAATTTCTTATTAAGTTATGTATTCTCATGTTTAATACTGACTATATGTTTCATACTTCTCATTTTCAACAGGAACCTGTCCCAGTTTGTTTGGAATCAAAAAGGCTTTTAGCATGGTACAGAGCCGACTGATGTTCAATAAAGAGTTGTTTGTTTCATCAGCACTGCATCTGTCATACAATCCTTTCAAAACAGCTTAGGTTGAAGGAAGAAAAACCTAGTAGAAAGGTATGGCAAAGGGATGGCTTTTATCTTCAGGGTCACTAGGCTAGTCTTTCTCCCCCAGTCACAGGTGACATATAAGCATTTTGATCCTTTTTAAACACTACAAAAATATTGATATAAACTCGAACAAAATAAGATTAAAAGCAAACCTCTATGTGTGCTGGAAAGTACAAAAGGGTGGGAGAACTAAAGATAGGCTGGGTCCACCTCACCCCCATTTCAGGCAGTGTTTCATGGGCTGGCAACCAATCCTGCTGCACACAGATCCGGCCAGTGTGTAACAGGAAGCTGGCAGACACCATGATACTTGACCCCATGACTCTGCTGGAAGACTGGCCGGCCCAGCTACCGCCAGGTAGGTCGCTTGTGCTACACTAGAGCTCCCTACAAGGCAACAATTTTGAACACAGAGGGGAGGGAGGTGGATCTAGAATCCCTGGGCAGTTTGGTATAGCAGTTAAAAAGGGACACTGAGTCCAAGTACGTGGGACCCAATCCTGATGGTCATATATAGTACCTATGTACTCATAAGTGTTGTTCTGTGCCTCAGGTTTCTTACCTGCAAAACAGGCAAACAGTAATAATCTCACAGTTGTGCCAACTAAATAATACATAAAAAGTGCTGTGTGTGTTACCTGACATAATGTCAATCCCTCAATAACTGTCACTTCTTTCTGTTATGTCATCCAGCAGCCATTTGGAAGCACTTAGCATTGGGCTAAGGGGGTTTCAGACCCACCCTAATTCCAAGACTAGGCTTTGGTCAGGCTGGGAAAGTCAACACATGCTAAAAACCACTGATCCTGTTTCCACGTGGGGCTGGGAACCACATCTTTCAGGAACTGGGAGAGAGGTAGATGGTACCCACCACCCAGGGCCTGAACCCCTAGTCCCTCAGTCCTGATGTAGACTGCTGAGCCCACTGGCACCAACCTGCCATCTTCGCCACACTCTCCTTTACTCTTGTTTTCTCTCAAGTGCCCTGCACTTCCCTGGATCCTTCACCCCCTTCCTTCCATTTTCATCACTGCTAACCAAATCATATTTACGTTACTACCCAAACACACACAGGAGCCTGAGTCACTGCAAGGGGAACCTCGGGTCTTTCTGGGCTGCAGAACACTGACCTAAGGAAAACGCCTTTCCAGTAACACTGATGGCACATCCTCTTGTTGGGCCAAGCTCACTGTGCCCCTCTCCACTGTGTAACTTAAAGGTCAAGATTCTTACGGATTCAACAGCAAGACTAAGGTTACATACTTCAATATTGTATCGGCAAAGTTCTCCGGTGAGCAATGCAGGGGTCCCCAATCTATTCACTCAAGGAGCTCATAATTTACTAGGGAATTGGAGGCATATAATTAACCAAACCAAAAAGCAAACTAGATAAAGTGCCACGATGAAGACAGAAGGAAACGATGAAGGTAGACAAAATGCTGAGGAAGCACTGGAAGAAAAGCTTTACCCCAAATTGAGGCAACACAGAATGTTTCCCAGGAGGTAAGCTACCAAGATAACACTATGAAGGGACCTAATTCACTTCACCGGACTGTTTCTATCTTACACACTTTAGTTGGCACCCACCCCTGCATACCTACAATAGACATGGGAAAGCATTCTTTTAACTTTTAGATAAACATTAGAAATCTTTAGTCCAGAGGCCTACGAAAAGTCTTACCTTTCCAGATCTACAATGGGCCGCTGCAAACTTTGTTGCCTCCCGGACACACAGGACATCCATTCCATCTACCTGTTAATACATGGGAAAGGGGCAGAGCATCGGTCAAACTGTCTAAAACCACTTTAATTCTATACCAGTTGTTCCGGCACTAAGCAGCGAAGGTATGGCCCCGGCTCTACGACAGGTATCCTTACCCTCAGCCCAGGAATGAAGTCGCCTCTCTTATAGTAATCAGTGCTGGCTGCTGCTCTCTCAACAGATGTCCCCATTCCGTAGCGGTTATTTTCACAGATGAAGATACAAGGTAATTTCCACAAAGCTGCCATGTTATAAGCTTCGAATATCTGACCCTGGAAATGCATAAAAATTGAAGTGGTTTCATTTTGCTATTTTTCTCAAGACTTAATTATTCTAACAGCTGCTGCTGTACCTGGCAGAGAAAGCTTTCACAAAGGATAAAAAGCCTCATCTTCTACAGCCAAGGTTTTGAGAAAAGGAATGTCTGTGTTTGGGGGGCGGAGGTTAGAAAAGCAGCAAACGTTACCTTTTGCAGCTAAGGGAAGTGAAAAACCAAATACTGCCACTACTCGTTTCTGAGAGGCCAAGGCAGTAGCATAGACGACACCAAGGAAAAAACAAACATGGAAAAATGTGTGGCTACCTTGTTTTATGCTTTTTGTAAATTTAAGAGACCCACCGGATAACCAGAGTGAACCAGTGTCTAAGAATCAGCATCCGAGCAGGGCCTCACAGCATGTAATCCATAGACTGGTGACAACTTGGACCACAACAGGGGAAGCACAGAAAGGACTCTGACGATGCTAAGGCCTCCAAGAGTCCGAGTCTGATCATTACAGTACTGGTTTAAGAATCGGTTTGCAATGGGTTAAAATATAAAAAGGTCCTTCGCCACAGACTTTGTGAAGCACTGAGGTAGAGCAAAGGAGAGCTCCCTTACAGGCGTGCATCCCTGGAGGGCACTTAGAAAATACCCAAGAAGCAAAACTCTGATCTGGCCATAAAACCAAAATTTAGCTTGCCATGTGAATGGCTATTTCAACTAGTAATATATTCTTTGCAAACTGACCTATGAATATTCAACACTTTGGGGATAAAACTCTAATTGTTATTACAAGTTAAGAGACGCATACTAACCTGATTAGCAGCTCCATCACCATATAAGGTCAAACAGACCTCGTCTTTCCCATTATACTTGCAGGCCAGAGCGATCCCAGCTCCCAGCGGCACCTAGCATTACAACCACGAAAGGAAGCACAGAAATTTAACTCTTAGCCAGAAACTAAGGTAGAAATTACACTGTTGCTACAAACCCACCCTACCCCAACCCGATCTCTATTTACCCACCCCAAATATTATACACATACTAGTAGACAGTAATTATTATACTTTCAATTGTTAAGCAATAACATTTCTGTACTCAAAAGATTCAACTACCAATTTTAGAGAGCTAAAAAATGAAATCTAGGCCAAAAAATGGTGGAAATACCAATATATTAGAAAGTAAAAGTAAACCAAACAGTCTAGATATATATAATTTTACGCTGTTACTTGATTATCCACTAACTGATGAAAACAAGGAGGACCACGTAACCACCAAAGTTGGCTTTAGATTCTAACGAGGCCCTGAGATCTGATCACCTGCCTCTGCTGGTCTGGCACCAGCATCAGCACTGTCTACGGCAGGAAGAGGCAGGGCAAAGTGGATGTGATGAAGCAATTACTGTACTTAAATATAAATAAAAAGGTAAAGGCCTGGTTCCACCACTAGAAGCTCTTGCATACTTATAAAACACAACAAATGCCTAAAAAAAATTTAAGTCATTGTCCAAAGCTATTTACTAAATGATCAAATGGTAGGGTAGGAAGCAATAGGTCCGTTGAGCACTGTAAGCCCCAAGACTACTAAAAAACATCAGGAAACATCTCTGGGGTATAAACTACTGTAAAGACACAAGCCAGCCTGGCTGGGGTAGCTCAGTGGATGGAGCACGGGCTGTGAACCAAAGGGTGGCCAGTTCGATTCCCAGTCGGGGCACATGCCTGGGTTGCGTGCCAAGTTCCCAGTAGGGTGTGTGTGAGAGGCAACCACACATTAATGTTTCTCTCCCTCTTCCTCCCTCCCTTCCACTCTGTCTAAAAAAAAAAAAAAAAAAACCAACCAACACAGTTCAGGACCAAATCTAGAAAAGCATGCAATCCTAATCCTCTGCTACCTGAGCTCCAACGATGCCATTGCCCCCATAGAAATTTCTGGCATACATATGCATTGATCCTCCTTTTCCTTTAGCACAACCTCCTCTTCGTCCTAGAAATGGCAGCACACACAAAATGCATCAAAGACCAAATATAAAAAACAAAAACAAACCCAAGCATTTACTTAGAGGCTCATCTATTAGAACTCAGAGGCCAATTCCATTGTATAAGGACCTGCCCCTCTACGCAAACATGTATTTCTCCTTTTCTCCAGGCCCTTCTATAATAAAGGACAGACCAGTCGCATGTCCTTGACCTTTCCAAGCTTTCCAGCTCTCTAATCACTGAATTTCCTTTACACGTTAGGATAACAGTTCAAGAGTCAAAGGAGACAAAGACAGAGGGGATACTAAAACATTTCCTAGAATTTAAATTGCATATCATGAAATGCTTCTACTCAATGACTGCTTTGTTTCTGCTGGCATGATCTAGTGCTAAGAAACACAATTCTGATTTTATAGAGCTAACTTTTTAAACTTTTGCCTGAGGGGTCAGATGGCCTCAAAAATGGTCAGTTCACTCAAAAGCCCAACATGAGTACCACAGTACCAAAAGGGAGAGGGTGTTTTTATTTTTCAAACTCAAAAAGGCTCTGATATTAACTTATGAGATAGCATCTTACTAGGAAAGATTTGAAAACTTAACTCACTTTTCCCCCCTTTTGTAAATTAATAGCAAACCTGTAAGCTCTGCGAGAATTTCTCGCACAGAAAGCCCACGAGTATAGGTGAAGCCATGAGCCCGATAGGCGGTGATCAGATGGTCTGTGGGATTTATGCCAGCTTCCAGGCCCACACAGCAAGCTTCCTGCAGTAAAGGAAGAAGCAGCAATGAGTCAATACAGTACACATTCCTAGACAAAAGGTTTCCTAGAATAATATGGAACATCTGACCTAGTTGAACTCTTCATTAACAACCACAGAAAGTAGCTCTATCTTTCATCAGAAACAGACTGGAGGGTAAGGCCCAGGCCAGAAGCCATACACTAGCAATGCACAGATGTGTTGTTTTCTTTAGTCTGTAAGGTGGTTTTTAAAAGAATCCTGAATCAAATATCAGCATTAAAATAGAGAAAGTCTCACATGAAAACCGAGACTTCTTTCTTGTTTTAAAGCAGGAAACTACAGTTTAAAAAGCAGTTTAAAACTACAGGAAGCATCAGCCCCGTATTTCCATATGGCATCAACTGGCTGGGACCAAGTTATGATGTCCCCTGCAAGGGGGACCTACCCATTCTAGCTCATCACCACTCCTTGTTGCCACTCGCCACTTTGTATAGCTGGCCTTCCTCACTCATTTATTCTACTTTAGCTGGTCCCTGTAGGCATCTGAATTTGTAACCTTTGGTCTAACCACCTCCCCACACAAAAGAAACAAAAAACCCTTTACCTCCAAAGTATATCCAATACAGGCGATCACAATACCATAAAGGCACAGGAAATCAGAGATATGGTGCATGAATAAGTTCTTTAGCATACACTTCATGACAGATCTCTGCATTTTCATTTTTTATTCTAAAACATCAGACCAAAATCCTTGAGATGCATAAGCCAGGGTAATAGCCACTAAACACAAGCCACACTTAAATTCCTAAATAACACAATTTTATTACAAAACTACCACTCACCTGACCATCACACAAGTGACAGAAACCACGAATAATTTTCTGTTTATACAGCTGATCGGCCTTTAACTCCATTCGGCGAACAGTCTGCATCATCTTGTAGTATTTGAGCCCATCCTCCCTGGTGAGCACCGTTGTGACAGGGGGGCCCTCCTCCAGCCGGTGAAGATCACACTTCTGAAAGGGAACGGTCGTCTTTCAGCTACTACAATGTAAACACTGGCAACCTATTCTAAGATCTAACTCCATCACAAATACTACTTAACTCAAAATCCACAGGGATACACCAGAAATGCTGCATACTGCTTCTAGGAAAGAAGAGTCAAGTTTATGATGTTACTTCTTACATCATAAAGCTCACTGTGCAATGGGATGGGGTTTGGAGGAAGGAAATCTTTCTAGGATGACTTTCACTGAAAACCCCTAGAAGTCAAATCCATTACAGGTTGAAAGACAAACTTTCAAAGAAGTATTGAAGAATCAGCTCATTCAAATGTTTTACCAAATAACATTTTAAACTTTGGAGCCTTTAATTTTTTTCAGTTTGCCCCTCTGCCCCAAACACAAGCAAACTGTTAGTCAGAAGTGTAAATTCTAATTTTTGCTAAACATCTCTGAACCTTTGATTGTACAGCATTGAAAGAAAATGGTGAAAAAGCATGAATATCAAATGTTTTCTTCCAAAGGTAAAACTACTGTATTTTGCCGTGTACAATGTGTACTTTTTTGCCCAAATAGTTGAGGGAAAAATAAGGATGCACATTATAAATGGGTAATACTAATTCTGTATCTATATAAATGTTTTTAATTCTTTTATTTATGCTCCTGCAATAAAAGTATAACTCTAGAAAGCAATAACGATATCTGTATGCAAAATAATACCCTGGAATATGATCACTGGTTTTCTTTCTAAATATAAATAAATAAAAAACTGAATTAAAATGAAAGTTTTTCCTGCAACTTTGGGCCAAAAACATGGGTGCACATTATACACAGCAAAATATGGCATATGCCAAACTGGACCAGTGGAAAAGTTATTAACACAAAGTTAATAACTTAATTAACTTACCTTAATTTCAAATGTAGCATCATTTGCAAAATTACGGGATGCCACCAGCACTCTGCTTGCCTAAAAAGACCAAAATATACAAATACATCAGTATTTTTACTGTCAGTTATTTTAGAAGTTATTATTATTAATCAGTTATCAGGATTAGAACCTGAATCAGCCCCATTATGGTTACTGGCTTCTCTCGCTTCTATTCACTGCATTAAGAGCTTGTCCTCCAAAAGGAATCCTTTGACCAGTGAAAC
>PVKM010015898.1:0-27426 GCA_004027735.1 Carollia perspicillata | reverse complement strand
ACACCCCCTCCCCAAACCGCAGGCATGCTCAGAATGTTTCAAAAGCCTCATTCCTTTAAAAAAAATAAATTAATTTAAAAAATAAGGTTACTTTGTTGAATTCCAAATCTGCTGAAAACCAAGGAGACCATTGTAGATAGCATGATGAAGTTAAAGTGTCAGGTCTGCAGCTCCCCTGGAGGCTGGCCCTGGGTGTTGGAGGTGGAGAGCTGAGAGAAATAGAGGTGCACGCACGGCATGTCACCGCAACTACTGTGGGCAGCGTGGCCCAGGTCTCTGAGTCCTGGGTCTCAAGACAATGTTTGGAGAGGGGAAGAACATGAGGGGCCTTGACACTGTCTCCCCTTTTCTTTTTGAGGACTAAAGACATGAAGGGGATGCTTCCCAAGAGGCGGGCTGCGGGGGTCGGGTGGAGGGGAGTAGGTGGGGAGGGGAGGTAAGGGTGGACAAGTGCCTTTCGAGGGTACAGCTAGACTGCAGAGAGAGGGAAGTCCAGGAGAGCACTTGGAATGTCTGTCACTATTCCTGTTCCCGATTCTCAGTGCCCCTGCCCCTGAGTGTCTGGGCCATTGAGTGTCTGATGTCAGCATATTCCTGGAAGCCCTTAAAGTGTTACACTCCAATTGTCTGAGTTTTCCAATGTTGACAAATTAGAAAAACGCTCCTGCTGCAGTCCAAGCACCTAAGTCTGAGTAGGGGGGAGGGCACATTGCTGGAAGCACAAGTGGGGAGAAGGAAAGACTTGCCTCTCCTGCTTTCTCTGCCCCGAAAACTACTGGGTTTGGCTGAGGGTGGGCGAGGAACTGTGGACTGGAGCTTTGGAGTGTTTCAGAAGCCTAGAAGTGGGATCTTAATGCCAGGCTCCTTAGCTAAGGGCAACCAGGAACGCTCTGGGTGTTCAGTCTTTCACGCCTTTACCTGGAAGGCCTGGGTCTTGCCAGAAGAGTGCCCGGGGGTCACCAAGGGACAGGCAGAGTGACAAGCTCTGTAGGGCACTTGCCAACCAGGTCCAGGCTGGTGTAGAAGGACAAGGGCATCTGTCCCCAGCCCGGCTGGCCAACGGGGGCCCCACAAGTGTAAGATGTGATTCTATTTGACTTTCCAAATCAAAATGCATTCATTGGGAGCCCAAAGAGTTCAAGGCACAGAACTGTCTTAATGAAATGTGCTATAAATAGACGAATCTCTTCTCCTCTTGCACACAGAGCTTCGGGAGATCACAAAAGGGCTTGCAGAAGCCAGGCTTGGGGGCTGCTGCTTTTTTTTTTTTTTTTTTAAGTATTGTGAATGAGGCAAAGAAAGAAAAAGAATACAAGTGAAGTTTCCACAACCTCAGAAAACAGTTTATCTGAAACCAAAACTTGAAACAGCAGAGAGTGCTTTAAAACTGGGGACAAGCTGAGTTCACAGGGGTGCTCCCCCAGGGACCCACAGCGGGGGTGGGACCTTAAGAGAAGGTCAGAGAGGGGAAGGGTGGCCTTGGGTTGTCTGGGAAGGCCGAGGTGCATGTCGCAGAGACTCCGAGTTGTCCTCACGCCCGCACTTCCCTCCCCACCCTTTTCATTTTCCCCTGCCACTGTATTTGAATCACTGGCGTTTGGAGACACTCTGAGAGCACACATTCTCAACGTGGCCAGTTTAGGGGACAAGGGGTTGCCCCACGAGTGCCCCAGCACGTGGTCACTGCGGCGGGGCGCTAGGAGCTTGGTGACAGCAAGAATGAGGAGGGAGCGTGGGAGCAGGTGGCCAGGGGGGAGCAGGTGGGAAGGAAGGTGGTCTGTAATCCCGTGAGAAAGCAAGAAACGGGCAGGATACACTCACAGCCCAGGGGTCCTTCCCTTTGCAGGCAAATGCCGACACTCTGCGGACCTGGAGAAGGGAGAGGAGGGTAATGAGCTCGCGGAGAGCTGGGGAAGTGGCGGCGCTGAGAAAGGGGGCGTAGAACGCGGTTCTCCGCCAGGACCGTGCAAAGGGCTGGGTCTACCTCCGAGTAACTCTGGGCCTCCGGAAGTCACCTGGCAGAAGGCAACCCTCGGCTGACTTTGGGACTCTCAGTCTAAAGCTCGTCAATTTTCTAACTAAAAGTGCAAAGAAAAAGTTCTCCGTGTATATCCACACTGAAATGATGAGCGCACAGGTTTGGGCGTGTTCCTGGGTACTGCCCTACTGCCTTCCTTCCCGCCCCTTTGGTTTGCAAAATTGAATTCTCACCACTTTTCATTGACTATCGTCTGACCCCAACAATAATCTGATTTTGAAATATTCTTCATTTCGTTAGGCCGATAATGGCAAATACTAATTATGTTGTAATTTGGTATTTTAGAATATTTTAGCATGATGCTTTTCTAAAAAAAATCCTCTAAAAGATCTGTTTACTTTCATACAACAGATATGAAAAAATATATACCTCTATGACCGGAGAGAAACATGCTTAGATTCCTTTCAGATTTCTGAGCTTTTGCATAGGCTCCAACTCTGCAAACACTAACGAATGAGCTATCTGCAGTCATTATTCACGAAAGGTCTTTTATGTTTTTAAATCGAGGCACAGTTCTTAGATGGAACATTTTTCAACGAAAAACACGCTTTCAAAAGGATTAGAAAATAAAAGCAAAAATTTAGCATGCATTATAGTATAGAAGTCTCTACTGAAAACAACGGATATCACTACAATCCAGGAGTGGAAGTCAAAATAGAGTGAAAGTTAATTAAAATGAAAACTATTAGAAAGGCACTGCAAATGTCTTTGTCACATCCTGAAGGGAAAAATCTTTAGACGCCCTTTATATTATACTTGTACTGTGAGGCTTGAAATGTTGTCAACATTTTTCTCCTCTGATATAACAACAGTTCACCTTTCAGAACTCCTCACTACGGAGCGACAGCGATGATTGTTCTGCAGCCGAAGGACTTTTGAAACAAACTTCTTTCACACACTCACACTTGCATGCCACACACAAACGCGCACAGAATAGCTGCTTTTTTAAAACGTTGCTTCTGAATGAGAGAGGAGGGAGGGAGGGAGGGAGGAAGGGAGGGAGAGGGAAGATGGAGCAAGAGAGAGGCTGGGAAACTCGAGCTTAGGTAACCAGCAAACCCAATTACTCCGCTTTATTGATACTAAAAGAAAAAGTTGCCCTCGTAAAATTTCCCTGAGCTTATTAGTTATCTAAATCAGCCCCAGGGCTGGACGAGCGACGCCGAAGGCACCCTCTGTCAGCTCCTGGAAGTGAGCAGACGGCGTCCGCTCGGTCCTGGGCACCCGGGCCAGAGGCAGGAGCAGCGAGCGAAGGTGAGCCACTTGGCAGGGGTGCCGGGCCTGGCCCTCTTGGAAAAAGCTCTGCGTGACCTATGGGTACCGGAATTTAGAAACAAACAGGTCACCACCAATGACAAAGGTGTGGGTGAACAGGCCCGGCGGACGCGGAGCGCCAGCACTCGGCAGGCGGGCCACGCGGCTCGCTCCCAGGCGCCCCGCAGCAAACCTGGGGCCCTGGGGAGTGTGGCCACGGGCCCGCTCAGATGTCCAGGGCTCGCTCCTGTTCTCTGTGGGGCTGGGAGCATTGTAATTGTTTGGACCCCAGGTGATTTTACACCTTTCTGGGTCGTCCTCCCTTTCAATAGCTGCCAGTCCCAAACTACGTGTTTGTGCACGCGCGTGCGTGCCTTGTGAACAGTTTAATTTGTTTAGGATGAGCCCCCAACCTACCCTACTGCTGTCCGTCCTCTAAGCCCGACGTGGAGGCCACCATGGCCCTGAGGGAGCGCGGGGCTGCGGGAGGGGATGCTTGCTCAGCCGAGCGTGGCCGCAGTGCCCGGAGGCCAGGCAACACGGGGTGGGGCAGAACTGGGCCCCGGGACACTGCTGTCACAACCACCTGGGCCTTCGCCCGAGGGTCAAGCCTGGACAGACTAAGAGGGTGTGGTGGGGCTTCTTGAGACCCAGAGTGCGCCGAGACTCTCCTGGAGAGGGAGTCTCCAGCCTGGGAAGACCTGTAGGTTCTCCCGCCTCTCCGGACGGGTCTGGACTGCGGAGCACACCGGCAACCCGCTCGTCCTCGGCCCCAGTAAGTGCCTTGGGTTCCGCGCAGGTTTTCCCACTCGGGCGCGGTTCGAGCCCGGCGCCGGCCCAGAGCCGCAGGAAGGCTGAGGCACGGACCACCTGGGACCAGGCTTTCCGGGCTCACCGGCCCCGGCTGGGTGCGGCGGCGGCGGTGGCGGTGGTGGGGCGGCCATTCGCTCCGGTTTAGTCCAGCAGGCCGGCCGGTCCGGGATTCGAGGTGCGGACGGGGCGCCGCGGCCTGGGTTTTCCAGGTGTACTTTTCACGGCAAGGCGCTGGGGCAAACTTAGGGCGCCGACCCTAAGTGGTGCCTGCCCCAGGCATTTTTGTGTTGGATGGTCGGGTTGGGTCCCGGGCCAGGGACTTGCCCGCCCCCCGCCGAATCTTTACCGCCGGGACTGGGGGCCACGCGGAAGGGCCGGCTCCGGGACGCCGCGGACCGAGCCGAGCCGCAGCCGCCGGCTGGGGCGGCAGCCCACGCGGTGGCGCTGTCGGGAGAGATCGCCCCGCTCGGGCCGGGGACCCCGGCTGTGACCCGAGCTCCGGGGTGACGGGGCCGCGACCGCGCGGCGCTCTTCACTACCCCCTTGGGCCCGGGGATTGGAGGCAGGACCGACTGCCGTCCACCTTGCGCGGTGCTTCCCGACAGAAAACGCAGCGGGCCTGGAGCGCGACTCCCGCTCCACCCGGGTCGCCCCGCGTTGGGGGCGGGGAGGCAGCAGCCGCTCTTTGGGCGTTTCGTTTTCTTCCCCCCTTTGCCTTGTTACTCCGGCCGTTTAAAGTCGATTTCTATTTTTTAAAAAACTACATCGACAGGGCAGTCATTGTCACGCTGCGCTGTTGCAGGAGGGGATCCGGCTATTAAGCTCTTGACTCCCGAAAAGATGGAAGGGACCCGGAGTCCCGGGGGCGCTGTTCTGTGTCTCTGGAGCTGCGCTCGGAGCCCCCAGGCACTGCGCCTCCCCCGGCCTCCCCGCCGGAGGCCGCGGCCCCAGCGCACCCACACCTCGGACCCAGTGGCTCCTCCAGCCCCGAAACCTGTCCCTCTCGGGGGCTCTCTCTCGTCGCCTTCACCTGGGACTCCGAGGCTCAGCCGGCCTTCGCACGTCCCTCCCACCCTCTGGGCCTGCAATGTCTGTTCCCCAGACCTTCTGGGCCCTCTGGCCTCCGAGGTGCTGGGCTGGCCGTCTAGTTGCTCACCGCTCCTCCCCAAACTGTCGTCTCCCTAGGACTTATCTCCGTCCAGGCCGCAGGGCTCGTTCCTTGGAGGGCAGTGGGACCTCCACCGCCCCTACCTTAGGGGGCCCGACGGCTTCCTCCCCGCTCCGCCCCCGCCCAGGCCCCCCTGAGCCGCTGGAGAAGCCAGGAGTAATTTATCTTGGCCTGGCGCGGGGTGGGATTTGTCCGGCTCTGATGCCAACGAGGAAAGCGTGCGGATAACGAAGTAAGTGTCCCCCGCCCCCCTGTGCTCCAGTCAGCCCCAGACTCGCAGGAGCAGTCTGGGAAAGGGCTCCAGCCCACCCTGGTCGGTCTGGCCTTCTAGGCTCGTTCTCCTCGGGTCATTCTGGCCCCGAGCCTAGCCTCATCCGCTTGGCGCATCCAATTGCCAATCCAGGCCCCAGGCAGTTAAGTGGTCCGCGAAAATGTGGGTCGACCAACTCTCTCCGGACAGTTCGTGGTGGAAATTGGCGTCAGAGCTGGTGTGGGGTTCACGTGAAAGAAACGGATTCCCTGCTGCCCTCCTCTTGCCCCCCGCAGAGCGAGCCCAGAGTGGGGTGGTGGTGGGGGGTGCAGAGGGGGAGAGTGTGGCAGAGGCAGGCCGGGCACGTAAGAACCGTCGAGGTGTTTCGATGCTGGTGGTTCCCCCAGTTTCCTCGCTGCCTGCGCGCGGGAGTGGAAAGGAAACGCGGCACGACTTCCCAGTGTTCTCTAGGGGCTGCGCACGGCCAGGAGGGACTCCTTCCCTGCGGGCCAGACTTGAAATCTGGGTAGCCTGGGTAGCCTCCAGAGGCCCAGGCGGCCCGGCCCAGAGCGGGAGCTCAGGCTTGGCCCCGGCCCCCTGTGCCTGCGCGGCTGGGCCTAGGCCACCCTGCGGGCCCTGGGGGAGGCAGGCTGTCCCGAGTCGTGAGCTAGACCTGCAAAAACCTCGCCGTCCGGAGGCAGAAAACGAGAAATGTTGTCATTAAAAGTGCAGGCCGTAGAAGAAAGGAGAAGGCCTGAAAAGAGCAAGAGAGAAAGGGGGAGAACATGGAAATAGGAAACACCATGCACATAAGCCCAGCGTATAAAGACCCGTTGATTTTTAAAATAACAAATCTCAGTGCGATTATGAAAGACAGGCGACCTTTGACTAAAATACATATGAAAAAATTTGGGGGTGGGGGAAGGGGGACAAGTCTGAGCAGATTCCCGACAAAAGCGTCAGTGAGAAGCAAGCTGAGAGAGAAAAGTGTCCCCCAGTGTGAAGCTGACGCTTTCAGCGCTGCAGCAAACGACCAGAGAATGCACAAAAATGCATTCCGGGTCAGATTATTTTTTAAAAAGGAGCTAACGCCAATTCTTTTCTTGAGTATGATTCTGTTTTTAAAATGTTTGGAAATAAACTACTTGAGGGATACGAAACGAAACCAAACAAAACTTTTGAATCATCATAATTTATTTACTCTTTTAAAAAGTAGAAAATCCTAGTGGAAGGTAAAAATTTTCTTATTGTCAAACATGCTGGAAGTAATTGTTTACTTCGGTGGGAAATAAGGTCAATACAAAAATTGTGCAGTAAAAAGCTATGGCATTTGAAACATAAAAGCCTTTATTATGGACGAAACAAGAGGGAAAAACCCCCACATCGGACAAATACCACAAAACTTAGGATTCTCCTTTTTAAAATCGAAAGGAGTTTGTAAAATGTGTTACTAAACATAAATCTACATTCAAAACACATTTCTGGTAATAATTCATATAATTCAAAATTTCCCTCTATGTTAAGTATAATTTTAAATACTTCGAGCTCTTTTGCCCAAAACGATAGGTTTGTTCAGTATCAAAAACGGGCAAAAGGAAATTCCAATAAAGAGACATTCAATGACTTTAAAAGGGTGAGGAACCTGAAAACAAACTAGCCTCAATGTACATTTAATTGTGCTTAATTGTACACTTATTTAAATCACCCTTCTTAGGGGTTTAATAATTTAGAATCAATAGTTCCCTTCAAAACATGCTAAAATATTTACACTTTATAAAATATTAACCGATTCACAGCAGGGCCGTGTTGGCGATGAGCGAGTAGCCGAAGTCCTGTGATCGCGCTGCGGCCACGCGCCCGCGAGGCGGGCGAAGCCGCGATCCTTCGCCAACGTGAACGGTCTTCGAACCGGGGTGTTTACAAAATAGCTCATTAACGACTTAGGATTGAAGCGCTCCAACCATTCCTATCATCAGATATAATAATAGTGACGAATCAGACATGCAAGATACTGGCTCAACCATTTGCATATTTTTTTTCCCCAGAACTACTGAAGACCTAATATCACCAATTCTTCTAAGATCCTGGGCATTGATCCGAAGGGAGGAGGATTCTACGGTTCGATAGCAAGGTAAGGAAATAAGTAGCGTTATTATCGTAGTCGAGCCATTACTAGGAAAGGCGCCTTTCCCCATTCTGGAAACGGGCCCCAACGCCGACAGAGGCGGTTGGTTTCTACAACACCCCCTTCCCATTCCGACGGGATAGTGCATGCAAAGAAGAAAGTTTGTCGATCAAACTTACAGTTTGTTTCTTTGCAGCCAAAAACAAACAAACAAAAAAACCCAAAACAAAAAACCCAACCCTTTCAGCTACCACCGCAAGTTGATTCCTTGAGCCACCTTTTCCCTCACACTTGAACTGTGCACTTTCTCTGACCGGTTCGTTTGGGGAGGTGGTGGGTGCGGTGGAATGGGGTTTGAGGAATAGAAATTCGGGAAAAGGAAACGCGGCCTGAAACTCCCGGGCACCCCGAAGAAGGTTTACTGCCCCGCTGTCTTCCTTCCTCGGCTGGGCTCTGATCGCCTCGGGACCATCCTGGGGCTCCTTCGGCACTCGGTGGGCGGTGTCTGGGTGTGGGGCTCTCCGGGGTCCGCGCGGAGACTCAGGACTAGGGCGGGATTCGCTTCTAGGACCCTTTCTGCTCCAGAGGCGCCCCGCGCCCGGCCTCCCAGGTCCCCATATTTTAGGTGATGGCAGCGCGCATGCCGCCCACCAGGTGGGTGCGGCGAGAGGACCTCGGCCTGGCCCGGGGCACAGGCTGGGCTGACGCGACTTCCCCGGGCGGGTGCACCCGCTCGGAATTTGCAGAGTAGCCTCCCGAGAAGAGCGTTTCCCCCAACCGAATTTAGTTTGGCCCTCTGGCGCCGCCGTACAGCCAGTGCTTCTTAAGGGGGACCGGCGGCTCAGGCAGCGAGGTAGTGGGGTGTCTTTGGGGTCCTGGGGGTAAGGAAGGAGAGCCAAGGTGTGCGGGAGGGACAGGAGGTGCGGCCAGCTGAGGGGGCATCACCAGCCTCTCAAGGCAAGCGGGGACGCATCCACATTTCCCTGACTCTGATAGGGACCAGGAGTGTCGGGGGCGCACCTGGCGTCTCGCTGGGGCCGCGGCTTTTGTCCACGTGCTTTTCTTTAAGGAGGTCGTGTGCCCAAGCGAGACTTAAGGGACAAAAGCGCGGTCGGAGCCTGGCCTGCCTGGCTAATGCCCGTGCCACCTTAAGTGAGCACCGCGGCCGGAGTCGGGCTGCGACCGGCCGCTGCCGCGGGAGTCGGCAAAAGTTTGTGGCTCAGTTACGCCTTCGAGGGACCTGCTGGAGACGCCCCGCGCGGCCTCCCCTGGGACGGAGAGGCTGGGTCCTCGCCGCACAGCTCCGCTCGCTCCCGAAGCCCAGGGCCCGAGTCGCTTGGGCTCGCGGGAGTCCCATCCCCGCTGCCGGAGGACAGGCAGTCTCACCGCCCTCGCCGCCACCTCGGCTCGGCCTCCGGGCGGCTCGGGCTGCGAGGCTCGAAATGTCGCCGGCGCTGCGAGCGCTCCAGGGACTCCATCCAGGGATGCTCACTGCCTCGCGCCCCCCACACAGCTCGCTCTCCTGCGCTCCGCACAGCCCGGCAGGCAGTGCCGGCGCTCCTGCCGTGCGGGGCACTCGGGCTATTGTTCTGGACCCGCGACCCTGCCGGCTGTGAGGGAGAAGCGGCCTTCCCCGCGCGAGCGGCGGTGCTGCGGGCCCGGACGGCCGGCTCCGCGCGGAGGGGGAGCTCGCAGGCGCCCG
Source organism: Carollia perspicillata (assembly GCA_004027735.1). Lineage (NCBI taxonomy): Eukaryota > Metazoa > Chordata > Mammalia > Chiroptera > Phyllostomidae > Carollia > Carollia perspicillata. Next base: position 18,076 of record PVKM010015898.1, on the reverse strand, counting down.
GAAAAGTTGCTCCGAGGGGCGGAGGCGGGGGGGTGGTGGGCGGAGGCGGGGGGTGGGGGCGGCGGTAGCCCTCCTATCTCCAAAGTCGAAAGTGCTGGGCGCAGTGAGCTGAACCCGGAGCCGAGGCAGCCGAGGCCGCCCCCTGCGCGAGGGTCTGAGCCTCCTCCGGGAGACGAGGCCACCAGCGCCCGCCTCGTCGCCGCCGCCGCCTCCGCGCCGGGACCAGCGCGCCTAGGGGCCGGGCTAGGCGGCCGCACCCCGGGCCCGCCGCGGGGAGGAGCAGCAGACCCCGGGCCCCGGCGCGCGCTCACACCCGGGAGCACCCACCGCTCGCCAGGCACTCGGCGCTCTGTCATCGGTCCTCCACAGCCCCGCGCGCGCGGTCCTCGCCACACCGCTTTCCCATCGCCGACTCTGCTCTTCCTCCGCCTCCTCCCTCTTCCCTGCCTCCCACTCGCCTCTCGCCTGTCCCTCTGCTTCCTCCGCAGCCCCGCCGCAGTTGGGTCACCCGGCTCACGGCGATTGATTGATTGATGTTTAATTTCCTGCCAGGCGGGGCCCCCCTCCCCCGGCAACCTCCCCAGCCCTCCTCCCCGCCCCCCGCGCTCCTCCACTGCGGTGGACCAGTCTGGCTTGGGTGTAGATCTTTCCCCCCCAACCGCCATCCCGAAATAATCCAGAGACTTCCCCTGCCCCCACCCCAAATTATTATTTTGAAGGCGCTAGATCTGGGGACGGAAAGGGGGAGGGGGAGAAATCGGAAACCGAGGACAACCCAAAAGGACTCACTTTGCCTGATGACTCAACGCAACTAATAATCATCTCCCTCTCAGTGTGTCTCTCTCTGCGGCTTGTCAGTGAGTCTGGCTCCGGCTGCTGGCGGCGGCGGCCTAGAGGGGAGAGGCTGGAGGTGACAGCTTGGGCGGCCGCCGCGTTTTCTCCCGCGCGCGGTCGCGGGTCCCTGCGCCTTCTCGGCTGTCGGTGGCACCGGCCCCGCGGCTCCGGCCGCGCCTCCTGGCCAGGTAGCCGCCTAGCGAAGCGGCGGCCCCGGCCCGCCTCCGCTGCCTCCCGGTCCTCAGCCCTTTCTCTCCAGAACGGGTCTCCTTTCCGAAGGTGTGAAGGGCTTTTTCTGCCTCGTCTCTTCTCTCCTCCTCCGCCGTCCCCTCCCCCGCTCGCTCGGGTGCCCCTTTGGAGGAGCCCTCCTTTCCCTCTCTCCCTCCTCCCCCTCCTCCCCCCCACCCCCAGTCATATCATCATAACAACCATCTCCGCACTAGAAGACACCCTGACCCAGGACCGAAAACGTTAGGACCTGGGGGAGAGGAAAGGGAAAGGAGTAAAGAGAAAGGAAGACTAGGAGAGCACTGCGAGGCGAGGCACCAGAAACTTTCCACCCTGGATTCGCTACTTTTGCTCCATGGACAGAGCCCCAGCCAGCCAAGTTACAGACAGACCGTGAGCAGTAAGTACGCGGGGCTTGGGCTGCCGCGCTGCGCTCGGGAGTCTGGGGAAGCCCGGATTCGGCCAGGTCCCTCCCTGCGGCTCTCGCCCGCAGAGACGGCGCAGCCCGCTGCCCGGGCGGCGCGGGCGGGATGTCCGCCCGCAGCCCCCCGACCGCGTTTCCGCGCCTCTGGCGCGTCTCCTCTCACCTCCCCTCTGCCACCCCCACCATGCCCTCCGGAGCTGCGGCGCGGCGGCCTCTCCCCTCCGGGAGGGTCTGCGGTGCACTTGGTCGCGCCGGGCTCCTGCTTCCCGCATGTCTGCGGCGGTGCGGGCGGCGTTCCATCAGGTGTCTGCCTCTCCGCCGCCCCCGGCAATCCAGGGGTGCGGACAACTGCGGGCTCCACGAGGAGAGCGCTGCCAGCCAGGCGACCCGGAGGAAAACTTTTTGGAGAGATTTTAAAAATTGGGGTTGATGAAGGCTACTTCTGCAAATGGTAATTTAAATGCTCTAAAAAACTTTTATGTTTTCTACTGAAGAGCTTTAAAAAAGTAACTTAGCATCGAATGAAGATAAAGTTGCAAAACTCGTAACAATTGTAGTCCCCGCCCTCGTGATGAAGGTTATTCTGGAGGTTATTCTGACGAATACCTCCAAATGTTTCTGGATGCTCATTACTGTGGAATTAGGGTCGATTTTATGCAAAGGATGTTTGTGCCCCAAGACGGGCCCGGTGAAGGTAAAACGCGGGGATGCAAGGGGTCCTTCTGCCAGGCCTTTGGTTCGTGCCCGGCCGTGAACCGCGCATTCATCGTGTGGCTTATCTGGTTTCACACGGACTCGTGTGCAGCCCCCACTCCCTCCTTGAGTCGGTGAGATGTCTTTTTATGAAGTTCACTCCTTCCACCACCCCGGCCCGCAGGCGGTGAAGCTGTCGCACCCGGGAATGGTCCGTGCCAGCCCTGTTTCCGAGGACCGGGCACTGCCGGGCGCGCGCGGGCCCGGACGCTGTCAGGAGGGCTCATTCCCCGGGAACAGCCCCTGGGTCGAGTCCCAGCTCTCCGGGCCCCGGGTGTCCTGCGGGCTGCCCAGTGCAGGGCTGGGACCGCTCCCCGGCCCGGGCCCCTCTGGCAGCGTGGGAGGAAGTTTGTGTGGCTGTGGGGCGTCGCTCTGCCACTGGCCTGAACGTCTATCACGTGTGTGAGCGGTTTTCCCTCTTTTTTCTTCCCTCCCCTTTCCCTCCCCCCGCCCCCTCCCTAGGTCCCTGCGCGTTTTATTGCGACCTGCCGGTGGGAACTTTGTCTCCGAGTCGGAGCAGCATGGAGCGGCGGAGCGAGAGCCCGTGTCTGCGGGACAGCCCCGACCGGCGCAGCGGCAGCCCCGATGTCAAGGGGCCTCCCCCGGTGAAGGTGGCCCGGCTGGAGCAGAACGGCAGCCCCATGGGAGCCCGCGGGAGGCCCAACGGCGCTGTGGCCAAGGCCGTGGGAGGTAACAGCCCCGAGCGCGGAGGCGCGCGCAGCCCGCGCCCGGTGATAATGGCCTGGGTGTCAGGGTTCAGGTTGATTAGGCTCAGTCGCGGTGTAGGATTACAGGAAGTGAGTTCCAGGTTGCCAAATCATGCCCCCGTCGCCTCTCTTCTGCAACTGGTAGCTTCATCTCAAGTTAAAACAAGAAAGTGGTTTACCCAGAGGGTGGCATTTTTTGGGCACTTTGCCACTGTGTGCTGAGGTGTTGGCAGGTTTATGTCACAGCCAGCTAACTGTTTCTAGATTTTCCTAGAGAGCTTTTTACTGATTTAACTCTTTTGCCTTGCCTCAGAGTATCTGTTGTAGGGATGAAGTTCAGGTGCATTCGCTTTTGTGGACTAGTCTTCAAGGCTCCCTCTAGTACAGGAGGAAGAGGGGTGTTACCTCGTAGTTAGGTTAGTGCTTTGAGACAAATATGTAACAACTGGGGATATTTCCTGCCACATTTCAAGTGTATCATGAATGTATCAGGCCCTTAGACGCTTTAATGCTACTGTTTCCTATAAAATTTAAGGTTATATGCGTTTGTAACTTTGTTAGGAGTTATAGCACAACAGGTAAAAATAGCATAGTAGCCTTATTGGCTACATGCTGTTTTCCTTTCTTAGAATTGAATATTGTTCGAAGATAATCTTTTGTGGTTTTTACTACTTAAACAACTACTTTTAATCATGGTTAGGAAAAGTAAGTTTTATAAAAATGAAGATATGCAAGAAATGTAAATATTTTTCAGTTACTTTGAGGTTTATATGCCATTTGCTAGTTGTCATTTTTAAAGAAATAAAATGGGTAATGCTACACAGTATGTAGTTTTATTGTTTGGGATAAATCACCAATTTAACTTTTTTGCTTCTAGAGTTTTGTTTTTTGTCCTAAATTTTTCGGCAGTAGCTTATTTAGTGTAATTCTTTACATTAACCTGCCTGTAATGATACAAAATCCTGGCAAAATTTAATTGATAAGCTCCTATCCGCATGTTCTAAATTGCCAAAGTATATATTTTGAAGTAAATACTTTGCATGTTCACTCCCCTTTAAAGAGTTAAATGCAGTCATTTTATAAGTAACACATTTTCATTTTTGCATATTTTGCTATTACTGTCTTCATGGTAGACATTCAGGGTGATTTGCTTTAGTTCCTTGTATTAATTTAATTGTCTTCCTTGAGAAGCACTCACTGTCACAATTTTTAAAGCTTTAGAAAATTATTTGGCTATAGATTTTGAAAATCTTCCATTTTAGGGGATTGAAGACATATTTTAATAAAGCAAAAGAAAACTTGATAGTACTGTGACCCACTTTGTAAAAGTAGTATTTGTTAGGGTGCTGTCTGGAGACTGGAGCAATAACTTTACACTTTCTGTACTCTCTTCTAATACATGCTCGTAAGATAGAAGAATGTGCAGTGAATGTGGTGGAACTAAATGTGAGATTACGTGTGTGATAATGTTTGATTAAAAAACTTTCAGAAGTCCTAGGAGAGGTATGTTCTCAGAGTGGCCTTGAGGCATAAAGAAAAAACTTAGACTTGAAATTTTGATTCCTTTCTTAAGACCTAATAAAATTCAGTAAATTGAGAGAAGTTTCTACTTGTTTTAGAATATAATTAACAATTGTGCTTCCCAAAACAAGTTTTATTTATTTATATTATATGAAACTATGGGAAAAAAAATACCTAATTTTGTGGACCAGGGCTATCTGTAGTATAAGAGTAGCCGCTTTTCATATTTTCTAAGACTATAATTCACATTTGATCACTTATTTTAAATTTGATAGCAACTAAAATTAAGTGGTGATGAATAATAGATTTGTTTCAAAAAACCACTTTTGTCACTCTTTCTGAGATTTAACTTCATTTATTAATAGCAAAGATCTTACTAGCTGCTTCCCAAACTGAAAATACAGATGACATTATTTTGTCTCGACAATTACCATTCATAATATTTAATAATAAAGTGGTTAAAATAGTTTACATGTAGTGGATTTTTAAAGATTTTTTAAAATAAATATTTTACCCTATATAGCATAATAGGTTGGAAATAGTTTAACTTGGAAAGCTTTAAAATGTAAAATTTATAACATAAAATTTTGATAACACAAAGTTTTCTTGTCGAATGTTAATGATTACATTGGGGACTTAAGTTTAGATACAATAGTTTCTAAATGTACATTGAAAAGTTAATAATATCATTTTCTTAAAACTTTTAATCACACAATTTTGAGAAAAGCAAATCTTTTAAAAATGCACATTCTAAATTTAAATTTGTTAAAAATATATTTCTAGTTAGCAGTTATTCATACTTGAAAAACTTTTGGGGGGAGAATAAATAGATTATATTTCTATCACACTACTTTCTTTTGTTTAAGTTTATTTATGAAGAATTTAATAAGCATAGACAACTATAAAAATTTTGTAGTGCTGCATTTCCTACTACCATTTTCAGATATAGTGTAGTCTTGTCAGTGTTGAAAAGGTTACTATAATAATGACTATAATAATATGTTTTAAAAACTGGAGCTAAAAACTTGGGAGGATGTATTTGTTAATCTTAAGTGATTTTCAGGGGGCGCTCCCCCATAAAAATAGCAGAAATCATTAAGTTAATTGGTTGCTAAATGGCAGTTTATCTTACTGCTTTTGGTAAACAGTGAGTGGAATAAATGTTTCTGAATGCATTGGTTGCAACAGTAATTTTTTTTCTGTTACTCTACTTTTTTAGGGAGAGAGAGTTTGCATTGTTACAGTGTCTGTATGTAGCTAGTCGAGGCAGTAGATACACTATCACAGTCTTCAGGGCTCTGTTTCAATAGGGGACTTAAAAGTTAGTGCATGGTTTACAATGTGGTTAGCTTTAGAAGATTGGAAGAAAGAGGTCACCTTTGCTTTGTCTTTCCAACACTTTTTAGGATGTTTTTGCTCCTATCTAAGCAGTGTTTTAAAGCATGTACGTAATAAAATATAAGTGCTCAGACGTGTATGATAGTCAGCTTTTATAGAAGGTCCTCAGTCCAAAAAAAAAAAAGGCTAATATCTCTTTAAAAAACATATGAAGGCTGGGAGAGAGTTTAGAGCAAGCAAGAGCACCGTGGTGTTGACAGCTTTATATCCCTGCTGGGTAACATTCACTTACTAGAATTGGCGTCCCCTGTCAGCTAGTAATTCACTCCATAAGGATTTTGAAAAAGGATGATTAATGGTGGGGAAATTTATATTTGTGAAATCTGTGATTAAAACCTACAGATCTATTTGAAGATTTGGAAAAAGAAAAGATTATTAAGGGTAACGAAAATAAGAATCAGATGATCCTTTTTACCACCATTAGCGTGAGTGTCTGAAATGTTCTGCTGTATGTAATGCTTCAGCCACACAACCTGCAGCATGAAATCAAAGAGATGCCAATCAAAGTTTCCCGAGGAAGCAAGGCGCTCTGCTTCCCTCCTGGCCTGCGGAAAGTCAGTGGCCAGTTGTGCTTTAGCAGCAATGAGTTATTGTGCTCCACTCATCGTTAACAGAAACAGTTTCATTTTTTAGTGTTTGGTTTAACGAAGAACTTTCAGACAGCTTTATTTAAACTGAATGATCAGTGCTTGAGTCTCCCAGATGGCATATTTGCTGATAGGAGGCATTAAATCTTTGGGATATTTTTCGTTTTCTTGTGAATCCTGATGATTTTATTGGTGTTAAGTGTTCTAGAGTTTAGGGGAAAATGTTTACATGCTAAGAATGTCTCTTGTAGATATTTGCTTTATGGAGGGAGGAATTAGAATTAGTTGTAAGATTAGTTTTTCAAATAATATATTTTGTGACAGAATCATCTGTTGAGGTCATCTTATGACTGAGTTGACTGGAAGTGGACCCATTCTTGTTGCTCTCAGGCAGCCCTTCCAAGGATATAACTGGCTTGTTGCAGCCGGGAAAATTTATTACTCAACACACACTGATGCGTTCACACAGGAAAACGAATGTGATGGTGGCTGTCGGGCAGGGCCTCATTCAGAGCTGAGGGTCGCCTACCGCGGCAGTCGGTCGCACTGTCTACGTGTGGAGCACTTCCTTTTCCACCAAAGGGAAAAGACAGGCAGTGCAGGTCGGGCGTAAAGTCAGTGTGTTAGCAGCGGTACAGAGACATTTTCCTCCTTGCAAGGCGTGCAGGTCTATACGAATACAGATATGGACGTGTTGAAATGTAGTAATAAATACTCGGGAATTTAGAAACATGTTGTCAACGTGGGAAAAACGGAGAAAACATTAAATTCAGTTTATCCAAGGATAAACACCATTGTGCTCGTAGGGAAGACTCATATAATTACTCCAAAAGAGAAAAGATTGTATTTCCCCCTTCCACCCCACCTTTTTTTTTTTTTTTTTTTTTTTGTAAAAAGGGTTTAAGATCTTTTAAATAGAATGAACTTAGGCTTTGGGGTCATCCAACAATCTAGCATGTCCTCTGTAGTTTTGCTGAGGTAGAAAAATATCCCTTCTCTAAAGTGTTTTTAGTCCTTGGCCTGTTATTAAAATAAAGATACACTTGGTCAAAAAATATATGCAATGGAACATACACATTAAACAGAACATAGGGTATCCACCCCTCAAGGTCCTGAGCATAATTTGATGTTTCAAGTAATTTTGGAAGCCTTATGTTCCATCAGCAGAAACCCACTGACCATTATATGTTCAGGATCATCTGCAGTGAAATGTGTGTATGTGTGTGCGTGTGGGAACGACACAGATGTTCCTTAAGGCGTTCTGTTTCTTAACCCCTGGAGAAAACAAGCCATATCGTCCTTCCTGGGGGGTTGTGACTAGCAGAATCCTTTTCTACGTCTTAGGTATCCTGTGTGAAGTCTTCTTGCCTTTTTTGAATGTACCTATAAGGAGGGAAACAGACTTACCATTATTTATTAGGTAACTAAGAATGTGAACGAGTTATTTTAAGAATAGAGAAATCAGTTTTGTTCCAGGGGAGACACAGTAATTATGTGTATAACTGGCAAGGTATATTTGGTAAGCAGATCATTTAAAACCTTCTTTTTTGGTAAAGAATTTAGTGTAGAAAGAGTTTATATGCATATATCAAAAAATAACCATTAAGTTAATAGGGCTAGATGAATCCCAAATTGTATTATTTTCTTTGGTCTTTTTAGAGATTTTAGGTTTCTGTTGAGATGAAAATGACACATTACGTCACCATTAAAAAAGTTACTTATAACTAATAACCTCATATTCAGTGCATAAAATATGTACATAGTTTGTTACATTTCAGGAAGCCAAACTTTATCCTATACAGCATGTAAATAAATAAAAAGTCCTTTATATTCTTTTATCTAATAAGTAACTGTTTTTAGCCTATATAACTAATTTGTGGCAACATAGTAGTTTTTACTATCTCCCTTACATGAATGCTGAGATACAATGGCATTTTTGGAACATATTTAAAGATGAAGCATTTGACAAAAGTTGTATGTGTAACAGTTTGTCAGTGAAAAGTGACAAGTGGGAAATGACAAATGAAATGTTGGCATCATCACTCTTTATTTTGATAAAAATGTCTCAATTTGCAGTGATATAATACTGTTTCATATTATCTCGTGAGTTGTGCGAGATGCATAAGGGAAATTTAGATTTTTGTGAACGGAAAATTAGCAGCCCAAACTCTCTTTTCAGAAGCTTTGGCAGCAAGTTCCTCCTCCCCCAACTCCCAAGAGTAAGAACAGCAGTGAAATGCTGGATCCAACCCATACATTCTAACTCATTATTTTTTGAGGAAAGAAGGAAGGAAGCAAAGAAGGAAGGAAGGCAGGTGGGGAGGGAGGGAGGGAGGAAGGAGAGGGGAGGGGAGGAGAAAAGAAGGGCAAGGAAAGGAAGAGAGAAAACTGAACATGGCTTCATGTAGAAGACCTTTATGCTTAGCTGGAGAAATAGAGAGTTTGCTTTTAGTTTTCATCCTTTTCTTTATAGCAGTTTTAAAGTGAGTGGTTTCCCTCTGCTGACTTGGATTATATGGAGCCTTTCTCACTTCCAGTCCCCACTGCTCTTCGGCATTAATTTAGGGGCCGGTGAGGAGAGCCATGCATTCCTTTCACCTTCAAGTGCAACAGAGATTTGAAAATGTCTGTGTGTTAAAAATGGACTTTTATATACAAAGGATTTATCGTCCTCCTACTTACGGGTGATACGATAGATGTTTCAAAGTCCAAGTAGATGGCCCTGAGTGGACCTGAGGTGTAAGTTAAAACAAAAGCCAGTTGAGGACTTACAGATTTCCAAAAAAAGCACAGATGTAGCCTGTGTTGTGTGTTGGTTTCCATTTCCAAAGTTGCATTGCTTCCCTTATTGCCAGTGACCAACCACTGGCAGTATTTTCTTCTTTTATTTTCTTTTCTTCTTTTACATGAAACAAGCCCCGCAAGACATTCGTGCTGCACAGTGCTCATGTGGAAGATGTTCCACGGGGGAGTTGCAGAGTCAGGAACTCTATACGATTTCTTTTTGTTTTCAATTAACAGAATTGTTTTGCCTCTTAGTAGCGAGGGACTTAAAATTTGTGATAAAATCAGTATAATTAAGTGGCAGTGAAAGGCTGCATCAGAAATTATCTTCTATAACTTGTGTCTTTTGCTTCTCGTTTGTGAAGTTTTACTTATTCCAGATTTTTAAAAATTTAGGGACAAATGACTTTAAATGGAGTAAATGTGCCTTAGATATATTATTATGGCAATTGGGTTTATGGTATATATTTTTTTCCATTTTAAGTGATGTGGAGAACATAATAGTTACTAGCTTGACAAATGCTTAAAATGAAGACAAAAGCGTTTGTGGAAATTCAAGAATTTGCACCTCGAAATAAAGTTATCTACAAATTATGCCAGTCTTATATTGTGCTAAGAATAACCTTTATTTGTGGTTATGACACCTTAGGATAATGAGACTCTGGAGGAAGTACTGTTTCAATTAGAGTTGCTACCGGTATTATTACTATTTGCTCGTGTGTAAGGCAAATTTGGTTCTGCTCTTAGCTTGTGGTATTACCATTGACATGGAGCTCTGTCTTACATGGTGGGTTATTAGGCTGCAGCATAACATAACAACAGAGATCAAACAGTTCAGGGGAGACACTGCCAGCTACCATGTATGAAAAGGGATGCATTTCACATCTGACTGTTTGGTGTCCACGGTGTCTGCCCACTGATGGCTACACAGTTACTGAAATATGCCCAGCAACTTAGTGACGTTCTTCGTTTTGTTGAGGATTTGCACAGATGTGAAAAAAAATTAATGGAGACTCTAGTCAGAGCAAATGTTTCCCAAAGCACTAAGGTCTGACAGAGGTGATTTATATTTTTTATAGAAACAATTTGAGTTTCAGCACATTAAACACAGATATCTTTTTCTTTCTTTTTAAAAATATCTTTGACTTGTTTTATATTTGGCTGGAAAGTAAGTGTATCAGTTTTTTAAATAACTGAATAAGATTGGTTTTCAAATTTCATTATTATTCACTATATTAAAATTATATATACTTATTGCACTGATCTTCCAATTATTTATTCATTAAGGAAAGGCAAAAATTGATAGCTAATAGGAAAATGCATTCATATCAAAACTCTTCAAATAGCATTGTTTTTAAAACATTTTTTTTTTGCTGGTTAACAGAAAAAGAACTTTTCTTTGTCATAATCCAAAGATGCTAAGAGAGCAGCGTGATAAATGTCTCTTTAAGTGTCGTTGTAAAAGAAAATGACTTGCCTTCCGAGGCAGTGGAGAGTTTATGTTGTTTTGGACCCATTTCCCAAGCAGTGATCGAAAACAGATTACAGTAACAATTATATAGTCAGAAGATGCAATATCCATTTCTGTTTTAATTGAGTGAAAGAATAATAAAAACATCATTAAGAAAAATGAGGTGGACCTGTCACACTATGTAAAATTTTTAGTCTTGAAGAAGATGCAGAAAAGCTAAAGTGCTTTTCACTTACTTTGTTTTGTTTATTAGATAAAATCTGTTTTGGGGAAGGACCATTTGGTTCTTGCTCCTCCCTGGGAAATTCAGAGAGGAGCCCTTGGGAGGTGGTTACTTGGGAGACATTAAAAATACTCATTGATTTTGTCTTCATATACAGTTTAAGAAGGGACATTACATTTTCTTGTATTCTACCTGAGGTGTAACTACCTCCTCTTTTTTTTTTTTTTAAACCCCTGTGTAAATGGAAGTCAGAAGTAATGAATGTTCCTCTTGTTGTAGAGCCCTGCCAAGTCAAGGGTTAGGTGTGGTCCCAGGGCCTGCTGTGCTTCCTTCTTTGGGTGTCATAACCCAGCTAGGGGAGGGAGGGAGTCGAAGGTGAATAATGAGTACCCTTATTTCTTCTCGGCACACGTGGGGTTGTGGGGGACCCCTCATTTTTACGTGCACGTATCACCTGACATTCACTCAGGTGACAAAGACTGTCTCCTGAGGTGCATAGGCTCTGGCCTCCATCTGCGATTGCGGGAACCATAAAATCGATAATCCTTCTTGTTGCCGAGGCTCCGGCCCCCATTCCCCAGAGTGGTGCTCTCAGCCACCTGGAGGCAGCCGGCCCGCAGCAGCCCAAATCAGTGGCTAGTGTTCCTTCACTCGAGGCTATATTTCTTCCTCTGTTCACAGAAGCCGTGAGCTCTTGGAAACGTGGGTGATGACAGTGGAGTTAGCCCAGATAGTGGAGTTAACCTCTGCTCGCTGTGGGGTTACCAAAACCGCAAATAATGCTGGCTCTCAGAGCAGCAGGAGTCCAAGGTTTGAGTCTGTTGACAGAGTTACTGGAGAATATTTCTGTCCTCTGTAGCTAAGAGTTGTCTTGGGGTCAATATTCAGAAACCATCCTGAGGATGGCAAAGTGAAAGGAATAAGGTAGGCAGTAAACCCCTCACGGTGGAGGTCTCATAATCCCAAACTGTCCCGAGCATAATCTGCTTCAGGGTGGAATTTATATCAAACAGCTCAAAAGACTTAAAAAAAATCAGCTAGCAGAGTCCAGTTAGTAGTGCTTTCATTAAAATACTTTTGTCAGCAAAGGGTTTTCAGTTTTAACATTTATATAACCCAACAGTGTTGACAAATGCCACGAGCTTTAAGGGTCTTTTAGTGGTTCTGTTTTCTCTGGACTTCATAATTTAAACCTAAACATTAATTCTGGGTGGAACTTGGCATAATGTCTTCTTGCCTTGGAGGAAATTTTTGTTGTACAATAAAGTATTTTTTTTCATACAGTCACCTTCTCCATGTCTCCCCTTCTCCAAGTAAATAGCAGTTAAATAGTCAAGGTTTTAAAAGGGCTTATTTAATTTAAAAAAAAAAGAGTGACTATTTTAGCTGAAATTAACAATTTTCCATTAGTTCACATCACAACCTAGTGCTTTTGATATTAACAGGAGTGATCTGTGAGGCTGATAATGCAATGAAATTATTTTTCCTCTCTCTCTGACTTTGTCATATTTTAAAGTCATGTGGTAAAATTATATTTGATGACTCTTGAGACTTACAAATCAGTTACTTGTCTTCTATATTAGAAGCTTAGAAACATAAAGTTTTTTTTTTACATCATCTGAAATTATAACACTGACTAGAAGGAGACAAAGTTGGAATCTCACCTTTACGTAATAAAGTGACAGTGTTTCCCAGTATTATTTTAGAAAACATGCTTAAACTAGGATTCTTAAAGTTATCTTTTCTATGTATCAGTAGTATGCACAAGTTAAATTATTATGGGAATCTGATTTTAAGGTTATTGTGAAATTTAGAAAAAAGTGAAGAAACCAGGCAATGGTAAATTGTCATCGTTTGATAACCAGTAATCAAAAGGTGTTGAGGTATATGATGGAAAGTTACCTGCCGGTGAAGGTGTGTGATGGAAAACCATCTGTGTAGGAGGGGGCTGAGCTGGGGTGCTCCCGAAGCTTTGCTTAGCTTTCAGCTTCCCAGGCTCCGTCCAGACAAGACTTTGTCCTGTAGATCTGGCAGAAGTGGTTTTAGAAAACCAAACACCCTTTATTATTACGGAGGGTGTATAAGAGGAGCAAATTGTTCTCCGAAAGGGAAGTTATTACATATTTAAGACCCAAGTAAATGCACTTTACAAGGGTAAATAAGGTGATCCTAATTTTTTTTTCCTTTTCAAATGAATCTCCAGGTAACATTCAGGGAAACTAACTCTATTTACAGGCCGATTCATGTAGTAAGTTTGAGCCTCAAGCACATTTTTACAGCTAACTTATAAATTTCCCCAAACTGGAGCTTACCACTGAAAGCCTGCCAATGCTGTCACAAATGGTCATTAGTTCCCAAGAGAGTTAAAGGAGAAAAGAGCTGTAGGAAAATGCTGTGACTTTAGTGAGAACCGTTTGGTTGTACGTGTATTTCTTTGCCACCATGGCAAAGCTGTCTGGGGACCCACCTGCGCGTCCAGGATTGATACCGTACGTTCTCCTGTGGAAGTGTGTAGAGTTCCAATTAGCACAGGGTCAGAGTACAAATGTCCCCCTTTTCACACTGTTCAAGGGGTTAGTGGAAAACAAGCTGCAAAGTAATTCCCTTGGCCCCCCAATAAAAAGCTTTATAGCAGAATAATTCTCAGCTTCATAATGGGACTGTTGTAGGTTTGTGTTTGATATTTATAAGACTGAAATACAGTCCGTGTACCCAAACTAAGCATTTATTGTAAACAAGTTAACTGCCAAGAGCTTATATTATGTCAAACATAATTATATTGAAGATTGATGTATAGCTTGAAAGCAAGTTGGAGGGAGACAGTTCTTTCTGACCGAGGAAAGCTTCTGAGATACAGCTCCTTCCTTCCTGTACTGTGACTCCACGAAGTTGACTTGCTTACAGCCAGCCTCTCGTGCATCTAATAGACACAGGCTTGCTCTCTGAGAACGGGTCTGTCAGTCCTACTTCTGTTCCCAAAATGAAGAGATGAACTTACGTTTATGGGAGCTGCGAGGTATCGTCCCTTCTGTCATCTTTATCTAGGTCTGGGCTGAGATGGCGCCAAGACGAAACGGCCTCTCTCAGCCCTGGCAGGCGAGGGGTCAGTCTTCCTTGGCCACACCACACCTGAGGTTCACACAAACCTCCCTGAAACCCCCAGAGGAACCCCTTTCTCCTTTAATGCGGAGTTTGAAAAAGAGTCTCTGAGCTGTCTTTCTGTTATTTGGTGTTGGGCTTGTGAGAATAGACCTGTTTTGAAACTGTTGCCTTTGGTGGGCGGGGGAGAAATTACACTAATATGCTTTATTTTGTGACTTAGAAGTTATTGTAGAATTAAAGAATTTCTGAATCCAGAGACTCTAAGGGGAGTGAAATCTTTTGGAAATTGAGATGTTTTATATCTGGGATTACCCCAAATTTAAAATGGTGTGGTAATTTTCCGGTTTTTTTCCTTCACTTTAGGGATGATAGGAACTTACTATTATTATTATTATTTTATTATTTAGATTTAGTACTTTTTTTCCAGGAGACAGGTCACTTTGGGCTTTGGTGACACTTCTTAAAGTCAGTTAGAAGTGGAATAGCACTCCTCCTTTGGCTGGGTGGTGCCCTCTGGATAATGTTAAGGATGAATAGAAGATTTTCACTGGATTTATATGCAGTGGCTTAAGTGGTCTCTTAGGTTTTTCATACTAAATTTAGTATTTTCTTTTAGAAATTATGTAAATTATAAAGTGGATGTCTAAAAATAAAAAAAATACACTAGTTTTCTCTGTTCTGTTTTTCATCTTTAAGTAACTGCTATAAATTACACAAATACACATATACTTAAAATATCTTTTCTGGAGAGTAGCCTATTGGTGGGGGCCCGAGTCCCCAGCCTGGGAGCTGGGCTTTATTAACTTAGTCTCAGTCACAATAATAATGTCCTATGCTTTATTGCAGTCCAGAGATCTCAGGGTGCCCCCTTAGGGGACTGCAGGACACACACTGTGATTGGGACTTGCTCTCTCCTCCTGTCCTTTTCTCTTTCTCCTCCCACTGTTGGCCCTTGCAAGACCTTGGTCGCTGTTACATCTCAATGGAGGCATTTGTTGGGTCCACGAAGAAGAGTGGCTTCCAGGGATGGGGAAGGGAGGGTAATGGCCGCCTGACCAAGCCCAGCTTTGTGAAATCTGCATTCATCTCCCAGGGACGGTTTTTACGTGTCTGCTGAATGTTTGTACGTACGTGTTTTGCTGTTTGAACCTTAAATATAGACAGTAAGGTTTCCTTTTGTATGGGAGAATGCCTTTTATTTTCCACTATAAGAACTTTACCTTTTCAGGGTTTTATTTGATAAAAAAATCTCTCCACTCTAGTATGATTTCCTTTGGGACTTTGCACCAGTGTTTGATCTCAATCTTTAATAATTTTGGTGAGTTAAACTCCCCGAAGAAAACATGAGTGTGGTAGGAAATATTCCCAATAGAAATCTGGGTAGTCTTGTCTTATTGAGAGCCGAGTGCTTGATTCCTTTATTAATTCCTTGCTAGAGAACCTTGGTACAGTCAACCTTTCTTTAACACTGCACTCAAGAAATTAATCAAGGGTTTTCACAGTGTAATTGTTAACATAGATAAAATAACATTTAGGTGGAGCTCAAAACCTGAGATGATGAAGCAAACGTTTGCATAAAGACAATTTTATTGACTCCTTTTTGACTTACGGGACTCTGAGTTGTAAATTGCTTTTCCAGAGAGCATAATGAGGAGGAGAGGAGTGGCAAATGCATCTTCACTTAAATATTATTTTAAAAAGTTATCCTCTGAGAAACCTCCAGAATATAGATTCACGTAACGGAGGACAGAAATCCTGACATTAATGAATTACGGTGTAGGTCATTCAACATGCCATGGAGTCTCAGGACTTACCATTTGTAACCCCCTGTGAAGAGAACCTCAGGAATTTAGTGTTGAACTCTTTCGTAATGCACAAACTTGCATGTTCCCCTTTTTTCCTTTTTAAAATTATTTTTTAAAAAATCTGGGAGCAGTAGACATTTTGTCTCTCTCTGGTTATTGCATTTAGGGGAGATGTTGAAGTCCTTCAAAGTCGAACTTGGCCAGGACTGAAGATAAGACCCTTCTCCCCCACCCCTCGCAGGGCCCTAGGGTGTATACAGGCACAGGGCATAGGGTTGTGAGCCACTTGAGTTGTGCACCAGTCGACTGCAATGCCCTCCTGGGGGTGAGGCAACAGTTTCTGTCAACAGGGGTCGTGCACAGCCCTGTGGTCTGATGTGTTTCCCCCCCGGGAAACATGAAGCGAGCTCCTGAATCCACTGATGCAGATCTTTTCTTGGAAAGATTTCCTTATCTGCTGAAGCTGAATGTAGTGCAGTAGGGCCATAGTGATGCAGACAAGCTCAGCCACTGAGAAGTCATGGGGAAAAAACCAGATCTGACCCTGCCTATTAATGGTGGTTATTAATGTCTAACTGGAATTAGCATTTTGTTATACTGAGCCAGCATTTATTTTTGGGCCTGCTAAGGTCAGGCTCTGGGGTGGAAAGGCGAGTGTGGGACTGAAGGTGGCTTATCTAAGTCCAGCCAGTGTTGGAGGAGGACAGGCCGCCCTCTCGCCCACTCACTGTGCATTTCTGAAGTCAGGGAGGTTAGCTCCTTGGGTCTGGCTTGCTGTGGCCGGGTTCCCAGGTGTAGCTCAGGCACACACTGTCCTCCTGTGTGCCTGTGAAATCCTGCTGTGCAAATTGCCCGGCCAGCTTGATCCTGCCACCTCGTTTCTGTAACTGAAGAGTATCCAGAGACCTGGAGTTGATCCTCCAGCCTTCAGAGCTGACTTCAGGTTGAATTGGGATCTCTCAGTTTGGGGACAGGCCTGGAATCACAGTCGTGGAGTACCAGATCTCTCCTCCTAGACACTTCAACCTCAGTTGGAGCCTTCAGGGGTTGTAAGTGAGAGGACCAGAGTTCACCCCACCAGCCCTACCTTTGGTCTCTTTTTCTTCTTATTTTCCAGAGTTTAGATCTACCTCAGGGTTCTGCAAATGAGATTCTGGTTTTATTAGAGGGAACTATGAGAGCAAAATATTTCTCAGTAATCTTATCTGCTTCGCGCCCCACCTCCCCACAGGGATAGAGGCATCAAGGAGCTTTATCATTGAACCTTTAGTTGGGGGTCTAATCTTGAGATACAAGCAAATGGGTCATGGCTAAACATGAAATTGAATTTCTGCACATGTGTCTCCGTTTGTTCCTTAGAGTGACTATTAAGCAAATTTTGCTTTCTCCATAAGTTAGTATTGACCGTATTTCTCCATCTGTGCATGACCCAGATCTTCAGCTGTCCCACCTCTATCTAGGCTCCTCCTTGCTCCTCAGTAGGAGTTAAAAACAAAACCCCAACAAAAACAAATGTATTAATCCTTCAGGGAACCTGTAGGTCACAAACAAAGGATACAGAGGAACTTGGGAAAGTGCAGCAGTTTAGGGGAGCCTAGAGGGGCCCTGGCCCACCTGTGGGTGCCCAGATTTTGCTCTCCTGGTTCCAAGACTGGTTATAAAATGTCTTTATTTCATTACCTGAAATTCTTTCCATTAGAAGTTAACGTGGAATACAATGTGTTTCTTTTCCAGTGAAAATGTATCTAAGGAGATTAAGGCACTGTTTTAGGGCTGGACAACAAGGTTTATCACTTTTTTTTATCTGTTTGGAATTTTTGAGTTCAGCCCCTGGGGGGTGAATGGTTAGGGGAGTGGGGGTGAGTGTGGAATGTGCACCCTCCGGCTGCTCTAGCCACCGAGGTTGGGTGCTTGGGAGAGGACAGCAGCGGTGGAAAAGAGGAGAGTAGGGTGGATATATACGATCTGTTTTGAAATTTTGCCTGTGATCTCAGGGAGGAGGTGAGGGACACTGACCATATTTTTTCTTTCTGTTTTTGGTTGCAATTCTTGGTGCTCAGACTGCTTTTATTGTTGCTGGGTTGGAAGAAGTGCCTAGAGGCAAGTTATTTCTCTTGTCTGTGTGAATGTGATTGAGTGTGTGTGTAAGGGGTGGGGAGAGAGAGAGAGAATGAATATGAGGTTATATAGCAACTAAGTGGTTCTTTTGTTTTTTTAGTAAACTTGTAATAAGAAATGA
>PVKM010015897.1:0-27427 GCA_004027735.1 Carollia perspicillata | reverse complement strand
CCCACCTACGTTGTGTTAGAGTTGGATGGACCAATGGAATGGCTGGCCATTTCCTCTTTAAAATATACATTCCTTGGAGAAGGATGGCTTGTTTAGTAAATCCAGCAAATGGTATCACACTCAACTCCCTCTGTGCACAAAATCATCAGAAGGCAAAAACTGAGCTTTCAGCAGCTTGGGTGGGTGGGTCTTTGTATTATGCACATGACAATTAGATCCAACCGGCCATTGTTCCTCGGCATGTTTGCATTTTCTCCTTAGAAAATATTTTACTGTATCCCATATGTATAAATAGTCAAATGTGGGTATTTTTTGTATTGTGACTATTTAAGTGTGTCTTTCTAATGAGCTTCATTATTTCACAGTCATGTATATAAACCAACACACATAAAACTTTTTGTGTCTCAAAAAGGAGGAGTAACTCACCCAACTGATCAGAGATTTTATGCGTAGTCATGTAGGATTAAACCTTTATAAGGAGAGAGTCCTATAGAAAATTTCAATCATTTTCTCATCTTGTACTGTCTTCTCTATGGTGTTGTCTAGTGATCCTCATTTCGGTCTCAAAATGCAGCTTTCTCCAGTGAATAAGCACCCTGATCCACTTGGCGGGGCTTGGACTGTTCAACTCAGGTCACCTCTGGGTCAGGTATGTGACAGGAGGGACCAGGGGGACAGATGAAGCAGAAGCTAAGTGTAGGCAATTCATGTCAAGGAGATAGTAGCCTAGTTACTCCAAACGTTCGTTCCACTTCGGCTTCCTTAACAATGGCCACATTTTCTGTTTCATAAAGTTTCCAACAGCTGCACTGGCTGGGGAGTCCAGAGAAATCGCTATACGCTGCCACTTATTAACCATGTAAAGAGTGCTTGATGTTGCCTAAGAAGCTTTCCCATCTTTAAAACGAAGGTAGTATTATTACCTCCTTCCGAAGAAAATTGTGAGGATTAAATAATCTAATGCATCCAAAACTTTTAGTGGCTCAGAGAGGTCTTCTGCACTTCAAATTTCATCATTTAAAATTCTGGAACTCCTGTCCAAGCCAGACAATTTCCTAGTCACTGGAGGGTTTGGCGTAGGATAAAATATATGAGTATAAGAACCCTGCTTTCGTGGTGATTATATTACAGTGCTTACGGACAAACAATAATCAAAAAAAGAAGTGAATGATCAAAATTAACAAGTAATAATAAAGGCTATATAAGAAAGTCAAATGCTAGAGTGTAAGTAAGTGGCCGTGGAGAGCCTTCCAGGAGAAGTTAACCTTTTTTTAAACTTTGGTTGACCACAAGAAGGAACTCATATAACCATAGAGATGGGAATTGATAGTAATGGGAATTCCAAGGCAAAGATTCGTTAGTGATGGAGCATTCAAAGACCAGAGAGAGGCCACTGTAGCTCGAAAGCAGTGAGGGGTGTGGGTGTGGAGCATCTGCATATGGAATGGAAGGACAGGAGGGAAGAAAGATGTGTGTGAACTGTGTTACACCAAGTTTTGTAGGCCATAGTAATGAGCTTGGATTTTATTCCAATGCACAAACTATGGAAGAGGATAGTGTGATCTGACTTAAACTGGAACATGATGTCAATGGCTTGGGAGGGAAGAAGAAATTACAGCGCAGCAAAGTGGAAGAAGAAAGGCGGCTGGTCCCCCACAGTCGGGGGATGACGACAGGCTGAACTAGAATGTCGGCAGTGGAAATGAAAACGGAGGGTCGCAGAATAGGGCTGAGCAGCAGAACTTTCTCTGACGATGGAAATGTTCAATATCGAAGCACTTAAAGTGCGACTAGTGTGACTCTGGAACTCACTTTTAAATGCTTGCTTTAATTATTTTATTTTAATCATTTATTTTGTTGCATTGTTCCATTACCATTTACCCCCTCGTACCCTCTCCCACCTCCACCCATCCCCTCCCCCTCCCCAGCAATCACCACACTGTCATCCACGTCCCTGAGCCCTCCAATACCCGCACGTGGCTGGTGGTTTCTCCATTGAGCAGAGCAGGTCTAGAAAGCGACCTACTGGAATCAAACTCACATGCTTTCAAAAGCCCGTGCTCTTAACCACTGCCCTGCTGCACTGTCTCTCATCACTTGAAAGATGGGAGACAGTAATTTCTTAGCTGCTTCGTTTGTAACTTCTGCTGTGTTCTCTGACACTGCGAGGGCTATTACCGACAAAGAAGGCGCTCAGACAATGTCACCCACACTGCCCCATGGTTAGCGCTTCCGCTGCGGCCAACCTGCCTCGTAATCCCCTCTTTGATCATCCTGAGTAGTATGAAGTGGGACGGAAAGACACATTCACTTTCTAACAACACTTAGTTGTCCTAGTAATGTGTTTAGCACCGAAGACCTGCTTTAAATTGTAAAGAGGTTGAGTTTAAAACTGTGTCTTTCCAGTTGATGGTTAATTTATGGCATAATTATTAGGGACAACAAATAGCTTCTCTGGGGTGGCAGAAATGCAATTAGATTGTCACAGACTGTCAGTTGTTGTATTTGGGTGTGATTTTTTTAAATGCATCCCTTATATAAGCCTCTGATGCTAATAATAACAGAAACAGAACTTGCTGTGTTCTTTTTAAAAAGGGGGGAGAAATTATGAACACATTCTATTATATTCAGAGTGATAGTTGCAGCAAGAAAGTTGCCAGAAATATTGGGGTTCTCAGGATTCTCTTTGCTTACTGACTACATTTAGTAAGAGCTCAATAAATATTTTTAATAATATAAATAAATAAATAAATAAATAAATAAATAAATAAATAAAGTAATACACTAAAGGCCTTTAAAAGTGGAACTCCAGAATGAGAATATCCTAGTTGTGCCCTTTTTCTCAAGTAATCCTTGATGAGGTTTGTGTGTCCTAATTTCAATATTTTTTCTTGTAACCAGTTTAATCTACATTTTAAAATGTTCTAGTGTTTTCTAGGCGATTAGTTAAGGGCAGACACAATTACTCATCTAGAGGAGGTTCTTAGGAGCTCTGGATACATCAGTCCTGGAAAACCTCTGACTGTCTACGCAGAGAAAATCTCTCCCCTGTGCAGGTGCCGACCGAGTGTGATACGGATCGGGACAAGATGCCTTTGGAGTCCTGTGCCCTGTTCTAACCAACATCCTCTCTGATGGTCAGAAGTGAGCTCTGGACACAGCAAAAACCCAGCTCCAGCATGTGGGTGAATAGTGTAGTTCATCGAATTTGGAGAGGCGTGGTTTTTTCCTTTTCTCTCAAAGATGCAGTTGAATCATAAACACGTAAAACAAGCTGATGAACTGGAATGATGAGAGATTTCCCACGTGTCCTCTGAGTCTAAGCAGTACCTGTGGACCGAACAAGCCTCCCTTTGAGGGAACCACTCCAAAGGGGGAAATATCTTTAACTTTGGTTTCTGAAAATCACGTTGAAGAAGCAGAAGCATCCTGGAGGACCTCAGCAGCAACCAGCAAGATCTGAGAAGGAAGCCAGGGCCACTCAGCTCTCCTCTTCCCAGTTATTTGTGGAAAACTACCTCAGTCCAGGAGAAGGCCTTTCGGTGATATTAGTTTATGATCAGCAATATCCGCCTTCTCGATCTCTTTTCCAGGCTCCTTGATGTTACTTCAAGTAGCCTTTAACAGTGGAGGAAAAAGCGGATGAGACATACATAATTTGATTTCTGTAACCTTCAGTCCTAGATTTGTCTCCTAGAAGAGGGAGAGATGCGATGGTTCGAATATCACTCCCCGAGACGCCCCACCTTCGTGTAATTTTTTCCATGAACAGCTGCTGAGCAGCAACCGAAGCTCCGGGTCCTGAGTTGGACCTGGATGCAGCATCAGCGCCTGGGAGAGATGTGGTCCCCACCCACACATGGTTTCAGTAGATCCATTGCTTGTAAGGGGAGATTCTACCTCATTTTCAATATTGTCCCCTGAAAGTGCTGCACTAAAAACTTTTGGTGCCCATAAACAGTTCGGTATTTATTAAGCACGCAGGATTCATCAGACGCTAAATTCTACCCACACAGATAACAGTAGTCAGGTAACACTACTGACGACAGAGCAGTGTGTTCTGCAGTGAACACGAATCACCTCCAAGTCCTGTGTCTCTGAGGACTACCTCCTTTCCTAACTTCCCGTTTAGATATCCAGTAGCAACCTAAAATAATTATCTTGAAATTAGTAGGTTCATAATGGCATTTGATTTCTATTCTCCCAGACTCTTCTTCCTAGAGTCTTCACCCAATAAACACTATTGCTACTTATTCAATTGCTCATCACAACCCCCAGGCGTTCTTTCAATCTCTTCCTGTCTTTCCCCTCCACTGCCAGGTCTTCATCTGTTTCTTGTAACCACATTTTGAAACATCCACCCTCCTCCACCTTCCCTGCTGCTAGTCCGGTCCAAGCTGCCATTGGCACCAACCTGGACCACTGCCACGGACAACTTCTTCATCTTCCTCTTCCACTGTTGTCTCACTGCAAGCCATTCAACACATAGTAGGTGGATGGATGCTACTAAAACAAACCTCTCTGCCGAAAAAAAATCATCTAATTAGCATGTATTGGATTTTTATTTAAATTTCAACTTAAAGCTGGGCCTGAAGGGATCATCTCTCAACTGATTATTAAATACACAAAGCTCTTCCTCACCTCAGTGAATTTGTGAGCCCCCTGTGGATAGCACTCTTCCTAGGGTTCCCATTTGCTTTCCTGGTTTCTTAATAACATTGAGACTTCGGCCGCAAATTTAGTCAATTTCTTAATTGACTAACCCTGATAGGGGTTATAAATATAAAGCCTTCAGTAAAATAAGCCAGTCACAGAAGGGCAAATACTCTATGGTTCCACTTATATGAGGTTCCTAAAAAAACATAAAACTCTTAGAAAATGAAAGTAGAACAGTGGTTGCCAGGGACCAGGGGGTGGGGGAAACGGAAACGGAGAATTGATATTCAAGGGGTACACACTTTCATTTACACAAGATGAAGTTCTGGAGGTATGCCATGCAACATCGTGCCTTTGGTTAACAATACTGTGGTATATACTTAAAATTTCATTGATGATAGATTTCCTATTAAGTGCTGTTTGCCCAATAACAAATGTAAAAGAGTAGAACTTTTCTTATTACTCTATTGCATTACCTGTTGATTGTCTTCTCAGCCATTCTATCAAAAATGATTTCATCCACTTGAATACCTGTTAGCATACACACTCGATGGAGACAGGGCACGGCATATTTCGATTCTGCTCTTGTCCCAGAGTCTAGCATATGGACCAGCACATGATGGATGCATATTAAGTATTTATTAAAATAGTAAATGAGAGAATCTTTGCCCCTGGCTGCGGAGACCATGTTAGGGCCACTCTTTGATCGTCCGCTGAGGACGATGTGTCATTATTACTCAGCGACCGTCTCACTTCTCCATCAAAAGGAATCCCGCAAGGAGGCAGTCCTCCCTTCAGAAATTGACCCTTAATGGCTGCTGAGATTTCAGACACAACACACCTTCTCAATGAAGTGCCTTCTGTTCGGTGATTTCAAAATAGCTCTCCTGAGGGTGTTTAAAGGCCTTCACTCAAACAAGTCACCTCACAAATTAATTTGCCAGCTTTAGATCTTTATGAATGCAAATTGACTCAATACGGTAAACACATACAGAGGCATGCTCAGGTTTCCCCTAGCTCTCTCTGCACACGGAGCAGAGTTAATAACAAGCTTTGCAAACAGACACACCTTCAGTCAAGAACACGGTGGAGCCTTCACTTCCTAGCGAGCGGCACCACTTCCCTTTGCAAAAGGAATCTCACACTTGCTTTCAAAGGTGATGTTGTAATTCCAGCATACTTCCCCTCCCCCCCCAGGAAGACCGCCATTGACATGATATTTCAGCAACAAGAAATTTTGGAATAATCAGGCCTTGGCACGGATCAGCTCAAGTAGACATGGGAGTCAAGTTGTTCAGTGTTGGGTGCTCCAAAATGTAAAACCACACAGGGAAGAGGGAACCACTTTCTCACTATTCTCTTTGCATGAAATACACACACTTCGTCCTCGTTGGGGATGCCTAATGGTAGGCGAAGGAAGGCGAAAGACAGAAGGGTAACACCTTTTCTTGGTCTCCAAATTGTAGAACATGTTGTTTGGGGGTTTGTTTTACAAAAATAATTCTCACATTTGCACAGCATTATGCATGTCTAAAAGAATTTTCCATTCCATCTTCTAATTAAATCCTCATCTCAAATATATCGAGCCATGCATCAAAGTGTCATTCTTTTATCTTTCAGTTTATTTCATGTATAGATAGAGATAACAGGGAAAGTCTCCTAAATTTGGGGAGGGGGGGAATTAAGTTAAAAAATGGAGCTGAGGTGGGACATCTTGAACTTCGTTTAAACCTTTAATCAAGATTTTAATAGACACTTAGTAAAGAGTCAAGTTACATACGTCAAATAAATGCAATTCAAGAATGTGACCAACCCACTTCGCAGAGAAAGAAACTGACTGAAGCTCAGAGAAATGTAAATAGTTACATAATAAGTAAATATAAGTCTATCATTGTGCAGGGGTGGGCCAAAGTAGGCTTATAGTTGTAGTACAAGTAAACAGTAGAATAGTTAATGAATAATACAAGAGTCAACTGTGGCTCACGTACTCACAACTGTAAGCTGGCTTTGGCCCACCCCTGTGCACACCTACCTGCTCAGCTGGGCAAATGCAAACACTATCTACATGAGGAAAATGAGGGTCGGAGGAAATGTCAAGGGTTGGGTAATACAGGGAGAGTATGCCTAGTTGTTGAACTCTACAAGTCTCTAATCAACAGTGCTTCATATGGTCTAGTATTATCTTGACTGTTTTCAGGTTCCTCATTGTCTCCGACTAAAAGAAGAGAAAAGTGCACAACCTTCTCTTCTTCTTTCATTGGCTGTCTTTACACTTGTAAATTCCAGTAAAATAATCACAGACGAAGGGAGATAGTGGGCGTCGTTTGTGGTTGACAAGTTGGTTTTGGTAAAAATCTAAACGTAACTTGCATGGTGATTCTAGATTATCTTTGAACTTAATATTTTTGCATTTTACTTCACAGAATTGTATTGTTCTAATAACAAAATATTTTCTAATTCTGGTAGTGATCTCTTTTTAATAACAAACATAAACTTTTAAGATCTGAAGAGTAACGATACATAGAAAGTTTTACAGCAGGTGTGTATGTGTTAAAGATAATTAATATTGTCAGATATGATCTAATTGGGCTTAAAGGGACACAGTCACTTGATATAAGAATAGAAAGGACTACTTTCTGGATAAAAACTGTGGAGATATCAAAAAAATATTTCACTTTTCAAACCTCAAATTTTATTTTGGAAAGAGAAGCTTATTGTTTTTTGTTTTTTGTTTTTTTGCCATCAGATAGCTTTATCCACATTTAAAAAATAGATTTATACTGTCCAGTATGGTCGCTACAAGCCACATGTTGCTACTGAGCAATTAAATCGTGGCCAGTTCACAGTGAGAGGTGTCATGAGGGTAAAATACACACCAGTTTGAAGGACTTAGTTCAAACAATATCCCGTTAATAATTTTTAATATTGATTACGTACTTAAATAGAGAATTTTAGAGTATTGGTGAAGCCAGAAAAGATACCAGCATTTGGGCTGCGTGTCACTACCAAACCCAATAAGCAATGATAGCGATTGATTCTTTATGGGCGCTTTATTCAGAAGGCGGGCGATCTGAGAAGAGGGTGGACCATCTTGCCTTCTCTTTCCAGGCCAGTGTTTTTATACCAGGGAATAAACAAGGTGTAGGGAGGGTTTTGAGGTTCAGGGAGGACTGGGTGAAAGAAGCTGCAACATTCCTGTCCTGGGCAGTTAGCTGTCCCCAGAGGCGGATGGTGGGCCTCTGTCTCTCCCTGGAACACAAAGGCCCTGATGACTCCAGTTGTCCCCAGGCGGTAACCTTTAGCAGGGCCCCTGCAGGTCAGCTGTTTTCCCAGGAGCCAGGAGGGGCCTTATCTGTAGTTTCTGAGACAAAAGCTTTAACATATACATTACTTGCTAGGCTTACAACTTTTTACCTTAAACTAAAATTTTCCAACTCTCGAGTCCCCTATCATTGGGATTAAATATCATTTAAAAAGTTTACTGTTACTTTATTTTTTAGACATAGGCATTGAGACTCTTAGACATTCATGTGTAGTTCATATGGGCAGTGCTGGTTTAAATGTTTTGGAAATGTATTTAGAAATACATTTCTGAAGAACTTGTCCTCACCATAACCCAAGCCCTCCTTGCCTGACAGATGTTCAATGTTAATCTTCACTCTGCACTTAGAAAGACTTAGTTCATAGTATCTGCAAGTTAGCTTGGATATGCCATTTATTTAAATAATTGTGGTTTAAAAAGCTCATAAAAGTACCATTGGTCTCTTTACATAGAATTCTAGTAGCGATAAAGATAATGGGAAATGTTTTCTAAATTGCATAAATAATTAGGTTAAAGGAAAATGGGGCAGATATAGATGAAAGATACAAACTTTTCATTTGTAAGAATTTTGGAAGCACATTGACTTATTTTTGTTTCCTTATTCTGTGAGATATTTGGTATAAGAAAGGGTCACACTATATAATTCTTTTTTTAAAAAATATTTTATTTATTTATTTACTTTTTAGAGAGAGGGGATGGGAAGGAGGAAGAGTGGAAGAGGAACATCAATGTGTGGTTGCCTCTCGTGAGTCCCCTGCTGGGAACTGGCCTGCAACCCAGGCATGTGCCCTGACTGGGAATCGAACTGCGATCGTTTGGTTCGCAGGCCCGTGCTCAATCCACTGAGCTACACCAGCCAGGGCTATATAATTCTTTTAAAAAAGGGACAAGAATGCAAAATTACATCCATAACGTGGCCTGTGGAGGGGAGAGAGGAGAGGGGAGTGTAAGATGGAGTGTAAGGGGAGTGAAAGATACACTTTCGTGTTTTCAAAAAATAGTTATGTTGTTGTAATCAATGCGAGTAGATTAATAGATTTTGAGTCATCTCTGTTTTCCTCTTATTATTTATATTTATTCCTAAATATAGGTTTATTTTTGTATCAGCTACAATCAAGATACATTAACTTTATCCTAAAGTATTTCCTTTAATAAAACACAAAATATTTCCTTTACTAATTGTCTACAAAGCTTTTAATACACGGCAGCAGCCAGTAGAACTCGCCATGACTTCATTCTAAGAGCCCAGAATCATCAAGGGACTGTCGTTACTGGTGAATGTGGCCAAGGTAAATCACTATTAAAACATTCTCTGTAATTAGACGCCCAGCCATCCTCACAGCAGAGACAGTCCGTAGGAGCCTGAGGCTGTGTCCCCACAATCTGGCTCCAGGTAGCTTGTCCACCGTTTCCTCATTTTCCTGCATAGAAATACCTCATTTAGATGGTGAGTGTCAACTCCCCTGGGGAAACTCAGTCTAAAACTTTGTGACTTGGACTTGGACGCTTTAGGGGATTTCCCCCACTTAAGGACAAACTTAGGCAAACATAATCCTTTTAACTTAAAATGCCAAAAAAGGCGCCCTGGTAAATTTCAGCCAAAAAACAGACCTCAGAAGTTTCAGGATGTCTTTTGTTGCTCCCAAGCAAGATAAAATGAATCTTTATACTTTTTTTTTTCTTTTTGGAAAAAAGGTTCAAGGCAAGGAAAAAAAAATCTTCAAAAACGGAATAAAAGGCAATGTGGTGCTTTCTATGGGAGATATAAGAAGGGATTTTTATCTAAATGGATAAAATACATTTCAAATAGAAAAATATAGATTTCCCTGAGCATTTGTGCAAGAAAATTGAAAGAGTAAATGAGGAGTGAAAGTCATCACAAATAAGAAGACATCTCACTTGAAAAACATTAATAGAAGGAAAGTGTGTGGAATATATCAGAAATTGGCCTGCAGACGGCCAAGAAGGGTGGGGAAAAAATGAAAGGCAAGTGCCTGTTACGGTTTCAAACATTGAAAGCACTGGAAAATGGATCTGGTAGGGAATGAAGGTGGTTTTCTTTCCTTGTCTTTGAATATATTTTATTGGTTATGCTATTACAGTTGTCCAAACTTTACCCCCTTGGCCCCCTCCACCCAGTAGCCCCCTTCCCTCCAGCAACCCTCCCACTTGGTTCACGTCCGTGGGTCATGCATGTAAGTTCTTTGGCTTCTCCATTTCCTATACTATTGCCTGTCTGTCTGGCACCTACCAATTATGCTTCTTAACCCCTGCACCCTTCCCCCCATTCTCCTCCCTCCCTCTCCCAGCTGACACCCCTCCAAATGATCTCCACATCTATGATTCTGTTCCTGTTCTGCTTGTTTGCTTAGTTTGTTTCTCACATTCAGTTTGTTGATAGTTGCGAATTTGTTGCCATTTTAAGGTTCATAATTTTGATCTTCTTTTTCTTAAATAAGTCCCTTTAACATTTCATGTAATAATGGTGTGGTGATGATAAACTCCTTTAGCTTTACCTTGTCTGGGAAGCACTTTATTTGCCCTTCCTTTCTTTCTAAATGATCGTTTTGCTGGATAGAGTCATCTTGGCTGTAGGTCCTTGCTTTTCATCACTTTGGGTATTTCTTGCTAGTACCTTCTAGCCACGGTGATTTTCAATGAAGTTAAAATGAAAACATTGGCGAGGCACTTACAACACAAAAATCTCCTAAACGTTGTCACAGGAGAAAATTATTTTATCAACATAGAGTTTGTTTGGACAATGGGCTTCAGAGCCCTCAAGTCTTAAGGGTATGAGTTTCTCTCTGCTCTGGGATTAGAATTATTTTAGATCATTCCTGCTAACCAGTTTACCCACCTCTATTTTTGGTCTTTCAGTAAATGTTTATAAAGCATCTACTATGTATCAGTTCTCATGCTGGCTCTAAAAATATAGTGGTCAATAGAACACAATTTCATCTTCCCCACAGAGCTTGTAAGGAAGAATTCTATGTAAGACTGCTATGATTACATACTTAGTAATTACTGGTATGGTGATAGGAAGAAGTGCATGATGAATGTCGTGTGGCCAAGTACTGCAGGGTAGAGACCTCCCTAAGAAGGCAGACGTGGGCTTGAGACTGGAATAGGGATTAACTAGGCAAAGAGAAGATGTAGATCTATAGGGCGATCTAGGCTGAAAAAGCAGCACGCATGAAGACCCCAAGTCAGGAAGGAGTGGGAATGCCGCGTATAGGGATTCAAAGAAACGTCTGTGAATAGGAAGAAGACAGAAAGGAAGGGGAGGCCAAAGGAGGTGGGGAGAGGGAGGTGAGAGACCAAACCATAGTTACGAATTCTACATTTTATGCAGGTACAGTGGAATCAAAATAATTCAATGTATTTCTAAAAAAAAAAAAAACATCAAAGGGTAAAGAGGTGTCTCATTTAATAATAACTAATAGTTATTGATCACTTATTGAGTTTGCATATGTCTCATTTCATGAACTGATGATTCATTAAGCTGAAGAGAACAAATTGTGACTTATTATCTTTGCAGTATAAGACTTGAATACGGAGTCCTAACCAAGTTTTGAATAATGTGCTGTGGTTTGTACGTATATTTCACCCCTTTCCTCTTGAACCTTCACAAGGTGTATTACCAGGTTAGAAATTCTGAAAGGCTTGTGCAAACACTTCAACTTTGTTAGTCCAGTGCTTCCCAAATATCCCATGGATATTTTCATTCTGAGAAACATTCTTTCTGAAGTGGTGAGCTAAGGCATTTGCCAGAAATCCTAAAAATATCTGCCACAAATATTGGGTAGAATATTCCTGGATCTGTGGTTTACAAAAAAAAAAAGTTTGACATTGTCGAGAGGATGACTTTGCATGAAAATGATGGGAACCAGCAACAAGACAGTATTACAGGCAACAGGAATCCTTAACAATCCAACTAAAATGCCACACTCTGCAATCCAAGGTTTTAGAAGCATGTCCAGTCCCTCACTGTAAACATCAGATTGGCAAGTCTCAAACAAAACTCTGGTATCTGTATGATGTAGATATATTTTTATGACAGCTTGCTGTTTATGTAATTTCACACGTAGTGGGGCTCATCTTTGGAAGCGAGGACCTCTTTTCAATCCCTGCCGAAATGTAGTGGTGGCGGTGGGGGATGGGGTGCAGAGTCCTCTGCCCATGCTCTGGCCACAGGCCCTCTGAACCTTACTAGTTCCAGGATGCTCTTGAGAAACAAAAACCTTACCCAGTCTGCCAAAAATGCATCTCTCTGAAAATCTGCCAACACCCATGGCCACTAGCCTCATTTTCACGTTGCACCCATTTGAGGAGTGTAAATCCCTCGCTCTTCAAGGAGCCCCCAAGAACACGCACTCACTCGCTGTGGTTTTTCGGGCTCCTGGCACTCCCCAGATTCTCATGAGTGATCACCTTAGAGTATGTCTGAGGGACTTGTGATTAAAGGAATGAGCACTGGAGTTTGACAACAGTAAATCAGCAAATAATCACAGGCCTGGAAAAATATATGAATGCAATTTCACCACACCTCATATATCTATTCGCCTTGGCAGGCCTCGGCCCTCCCTGCATCGAGCTGGCAATCATCTTTGACTCCTAAGTCACGAGAGCAAGAATATTGACTTCTGTTCATTCTCGGGCCCTCTTAGGGCACTGCACCCCAGCTCTCCACTTCAGATGCATCTGGTGAGCTCGAAGAGCCCTGGATACGTAATCTGTGTAAGTTCTTTCCAGTCTATGAAATTTCACCTGCGTTTTTAATATGAAGGTAACATTTTTCAGATACTATAAAGCACCATGTGACATTTTTTGAGTAACTATGTGAATTTTAATAAAACAGAAATATCCACAAACAGTGCAATTCACCATGTAATTTTTTTGATAGATATACATTTCTTGTGGAAGAAATAAATTATTCTTTAGACAAGCAAGTTTCCTTTTAATACAAATTTAGGGCTAAGTTATATGCAAAGAATGCCATTGCCAGGGGGGATGGTTTCTACCGATGACATCATTTCCAGAATGATATTTAATTACTATATTTGACCATGATAAAAAGTTTAAGGTGTGCTAACAGCACAGCAATGGACTGGTTGCCAATAATAACTAGCTGCCATTACTTATAGGTGCACATTTGATAAACCCATAGATATTCTCCTATTTTTTTTGTTGTTGTTGTTTGTTTTGTTCTTTGAAAAAAAATTTATTTTAATTGTTGGTCAAATACAATTTTCTGTCTTTTACTCCCGTCCCAGTCCACGCGCCCAGTGCTCCCCACCTCCCTCCCACTTCCACCCCCCTTAGTTTTTGTCCATGTGTCCTTTATAGTTGTTCCTGTAAACCCTTCCTCTTTTCCCCTGAAATTCCCTGATATTCTCCTGTTTTTATTAACCTGACTTGAATAAATAGAATTCAAACAGATTTTTAATGAAGGCTGTGCATCTCCTTAAAAGTTGTGTCAGAATATTACCAAGTTTTTTTTTTCTCACTTCTGTCTTGAAGAATGGGCAAGGACGACTCCTCCCCTCACTGACACACCCGTCTGGAGTCTGTGTGGTTGAGACAAGTTAATGAGAAAATCACAGACCATAGTCTTAGTCACGCTATGTTTTTAATAAGCTTGCTGCCATCCTCCAAGAATGCCCTCAAATTGCCATTATTCTTCACATCATGAAATATTCTTTAAAGACTTTACACATTTCTTTGCAGTTTAGAGATATATATTTTCTCTTCTGCCACACCACTCCCAAAAATGTTTTCTGCTATAGACTTTCAAATACTTGATTATGTTTCAAAACAAATAGTCACCATAAACACCTTCAGAAATGTGACACCACCTATTGAAGGATTAAAAATGATCAAATATTTTGAAAGTTGGATAGTAAACAGACCTTAAGTTTAGCCAATTTAGCTAAGGCATTCACAGTCTGAAAACCTCTGGGTTTTGTTTTATTTTGTATCATTTTCATTGTTGTTTCTTTATTTCAGTTGTGATACTTAGTATTAGTCATTATTTCCAATTTCCAATTTGGTTTTAAATTTATCAAAGTGTCATTTTAGTCTATAATTTATTCATTTTTCAAAATCGTTTTGAGTTCATACAAGGCACAACAAAGATGCTAGCGAGGTATGAGGCGGAGGCATGAATACTACAGATAGGAGACAAAAACATCCTTACTTTTCAGGAGCTTCCCTGATAAGAGGGAAAAAGACTAGTCCCAGAACTATGTTACAAAATAATATATGCTATAGAAAATATATTAACATAGAGAAATTATTTCTTGAATGGATGGACAGGAAAGCTCTCAGGTGAGCATTTGAAGGCATTTGAATTTGGTGGGTAAAAAGGGTGGTTTGTGCATATTAAGGGGAAGCTATCTATGTCAGGTAATGGGATAGCACTAATGCAGGTAGGGAGCGTGGAAAGTATGGAAAATCAAGCAATTTGCATTATGGGAATTAGATGACTGAGACCCGAGACCCCTAAAAGGACAACAGAGGGGAAGGGAGACACAAAAAGAGTGACACTCTGAGCAAGGTAATGCTGACAGTTTGGATTCCAAACCTCTGACCACTTTCTCTTCTTCTCGAAGCTCTTCTTGGCCAGGCCCATCAGCCCAGAATGGCATGGAAGGAGACAGGGAACCCAGAGAACCAGGAAGTGACCCAGAGCTGGCTCGGGGCTACTCTACAGTTAAAGACTACAGATCATGGGGAATTGGAATAGGGAATTGGAAAGAAGTAGATAAGCCCTACTGCCTGCAGGGCTGTTGCAGAGATGATCGTCTAAGTTTATAGTGCAATCTGGCTTCTTTGCCCCTTTCGTAACACAAATCCCAAAATGAAGCTGAGGATCAGAACATGGGTCACGAGGATGAATATATTCTGTTAATACAAATAAGAAAGTTGGAAAGAAGGATAGGCTTTAGTAGAAGGAGATGAGCCTAGTTTTGGACATCAGGCTCACAGTTGATTTTATTCATGGGTATCTATTATTCAAGGCAGCTGAAACCAGAGGCTAGAACACTTGGTGGAAATAGAATGAAGATGTTAGCTATACGCGTAGGAGTCAGCTGATCAGGTTAGGAGGATTAAACCTGTTAGAGTGAACATGAAATGTCATAAGGCAGGAAGGCTTGTCATGTCCCTAATGTTACATATATCCAATGAGAAGTTAAAAAGCCAGAAAAAAGAATGAATTTCTACATTCACTTTCCCCATGAAAAGAACTTAGAGCTGTCGATTCTGTCCTTACAACAAGGGAAAGATGGCCATATCGAAAACCAACAACATTTTCTGTGCCAGTCTGAGCACTGATATTGCAGGGCAAGCTGCCCCGCCCAAACCTGGAGACCACAGGTGGACCCCGAGAGTGCTACTAGAGCCCCAAATTGGTAAGTACAATTGAATGCTGATTTTTGAAAATTGCTGCTAGCTGCATGTGAACTAACTTGTCAGCGAGAAACTCTTGGGGACACATTATTAGGAGTTTCCACACTTTTATAACCTTCGTCTCCAGGAAGCCCACCAGTTTCTCATGCTGAAAATTTAAGAAAGACCCCTTGGTGACTGATGATGGGGAGGTATAAGAGTAGAAGGTGGGGAAGAGAAAAGAAGTTATTGAAAAATATGTTCAGACCCTCGTTCATCACAAAGGCCCACTGTCTAGGGGAAGCAAAGCCCAACAGAAGATTGCCACAGCCTTATTGAAACTAGAGAGGAGGAGCTCCTGTTTCCACTCCAGCCACTACTACTCGTCCGTGTGGTGTAAGAGAGAAAATGAAACCCATTCAATAGGAGTAAGGAAGTAAAAAAAAAAAAAGAGTGGGAATGCTGCATCCAGGAAAGGGAATAAAGTTCAGGAAAAAAAAAAGTTCACTAATGTAGAAACACTGCAGGTCGGAAACCTTGAGATGCAGATCTGCTAAAAAACGGGGATTCGATTGGACAATTACAGAATGTCCCCACCGGCAGCACCTTGCAGCTATCACGGCAGAGATCCAGCGTATTCACAGTGGATTGCAATGGAAAGGGCTGCACAACATAGACTCCCCCCAAGGAGGAGTCCATAGGGAAGCCCCAAAGAATCAGAAGAAGCAAGTGAACAAAACCCCAAGTCAGCAGAGGAAGCTGAAGCCTTCGGCACCCATTAATTCCAAAAACCATCATTCTTACCCCAACTCTTAGCCAGGAGAATATAAAAATATGGCAGGTTTATGTACCTCATTTCCAATTACTTGAACCCACATGTGAGTTTTCAGCAAAACTATTTAAAAGACAGGCTTAAAGAAAGAGAAAATAAGATCTGAACAGGCAAAGCAATGATCAGAACCAGACTTACATATGACCCAATTTTTGGAGTCATCAGAGAAGGAATCTAAAATGTCTGTTGAAAGTGTTAAGGGCACCGATGAATGCAACAAACGCTTAGAACTTGAAAGTGAGAAAACAAACACTCCATTTTAAAACTGGAAAACTCAGAAGAGATCTCTTACCGAAAAATAGAAAGACTGCAAATAAACATGAAAAGATGCTCCAGCATCATATTTCTTTAGAGAATTAGAAATTAAAAATAAAATAATAGAAATACCAGTAGCACATGTAAGAGAAGGACTAAGCTTGGAAATCAGTGGCAGTGCCAGCTGCCGAGGACATGAGCAGCAGGGGCCCTCACTCATTATTGGTGGAGACACAAAGGGACACATTAGCTGTGGGACACAGTGTGGCAGCTTCCTACAAAACTACGCAGGGTTTCCAATACAATTGAGCACTCACACCCATGGGTCTTTCCTCATCTTATTCGAAAAGTTATGTTCACACAAAATCTGCATGCAAATATTTGCCCCCAATCAGCAGAAAATCAAAGGAGTAAGGTACCTTTGAATGGGTGAATGGATAAACAGCTGGTGCTCCTGTTACAGAACAGGGCCAAGGGCAGGTATCATATACTATTACCGAAAGGACCCCCCACTAAGTTCGCTGATCCGCCACCGGAGGAAAGACGTCTCTCAATGCCAGAGATTTGTGAACAGGAAAGGAAATGTTTATTTAAAGCTATACAGACTTAAAGTAGTGACCTAATGTCTTCATTAAAATATCAAAGTCCTTTAGGACACCCACAAACACACACAGTCCTTCCTTCTCCCTCTGCCCTAGTCTGGGGTACCGCATCTCAGGAAAAGAAGCAGAAGTCCGTGATTTGGGCTCCCGGCACCATCAGCTGTGTTGCCGCCAGGATCTCCAGCTAGTCCGAAACCATGTGGCTGGCACCTTCTCATGGCCCACCAGCAAGAGTCCTTTCACCCCCTTTCTTCCAGGCAAAGTCTCTCCTACTTAAGCCATGAGACGAAAGAGAGCACCCTGAAGCCTGGTCCTCTCCCCAGCAAAGCTGTGGGGGTCCCCACTGTGGCCAGAATAGTGTGGTTCTCTCTCATCAAGGCTGTGGGGATCTCCACTCTGCCGAAAGTGCATGGTTCTCTCCACACTGCCACAGCCTTGTGGTCCTCTTTCTGCCAAAGCAGAGGGGGTGGGAGGGGTCGCCATTCTGCCAAAGCTGAGTGGCCATTCTCTGCTAAAGCCGCATGGTGATTTTCCCTCACATGGCTGCAGGGGTCCCCACTCTGGCCAAAGCCACATGGTTCTCTTCTTCCAAAGCTGCGTGGTCCTCCCTTTAATGGCTGCCACATCTGGTTTTAAATCCCCGTGCCAATCTTCCTCTGCAGCCCCATTTCCAACTCCTCCTACAATCGGTTATACCTGCCCACACTCCTGTATCCTTCCAGCTTTATTGGGCTGCCATAGCGAGTCTTGGCAGGTGTGGCCCCTTGTCATGGAGCCAATCTTCTCCACGCTGTCATGCAGGCACTGTAACCAGGGGGAGTTGCCTCCCAGTTTGTCTTGGGCAAAAGTTACTTCCACCCCCCTGGATCAAAGCATGGCCACAGCTATTTAACATATCCATGGAACCAGTTAAAGGTTATAGATGTGTTAAATGACCATGCCAGAGGTTAGCTACAAAGCTGTTGCTATGAAAAATAGCTCTGCATGTTCCTGCTCCATGTGTCCCTTCCCCCAACTCACAGCTGTGGTGGAGGAAGGGGTGAGGACATCCTCTATATCTTTCTAATATTTCCTGGACACCATGAGTTCTGGACCCCATTCCAAATCCCTGTTTGGGGCTCCCCTCTTGGTTGTACCCTGTAACACTCCCATACAATGGAGCGATATTCAGTGATAAAAATAAAAGGGCTTCAAGCTACATCAAGATGTGACTAGTCTTCCTTGCACACTGCTGTTGTGATTGAAGTCAGTCTGAAAAGGCTACGTACTATAAAGTCTAATTTTTTATTATATTCCAGAAAAAGTGTGCTTTAGAGACCATAAAGGAACCACTGGGTCCAAGGAGCTGGGTATGGTGCTGAATTTGCGATGTACAAGGGATTAGTAGAGTGGAGAGATATCTGATGACACTATACAGGTGAAAAGATGACACAAGTATCTTCATTTTTTTTTAATTGAAACTCATAGAACTTTATAGCACAAAGACTGATCCTTGATGTTGGCAAATTTTTAAAAATCATTTAAGAGGTCACAGGACTCCAGAATGTTAGGTACACATTTAAAAACCGGAAAAAAGGTAAGAACTTTATTTAATAATAATGTGTCCATGTTGATTCATTAATCATGACAATCGTTTCACAGTCATACAGGACGTTCATCAACAAGAGAAAAAGTATCAGGTGTATGGGAACTCTCGACTGCTTTCTCCATTTTTCTCTGAATTTCAAACTCTTGTAAAATACCGAGAGAGAGTGAGTAGGAGAGTCTGTCAAATGAGAAAAAGTTTTCTGTAAAGTCTCTTGACACTAAGTACAGAAGAGAAAGCATTGAAGGAAGTGGAAAGATAAGCAACTGTGTCAACTACTACAGAAAGATGAGCCTGCCATGGGCGCTGTTCTTGATAAAAATTAACACCGAGTAGAAAAACCTCTTGTTCCTATGAAGCTTCTGTGCCGTTTTCCCGGGGAGCACACCATCCAGGGAAAGCTGCTTAAATAAATGAATAACAAATTCCCCTATTCCTCCCATTCAGTATGGTGCTTTTAACCATTTTCAACACGCTGAATTATTGATTGCCTGCGACCCAGGCGAGGTTCATTTGTGTGTTTGTACGGACTCCGACAGCAGAGCCAGTCTTCCCACTTGGGGAAAAGCAGGCAGACAGCACAGCCGGGGTTTCCAGCTGGCAGAGCCTGCAGGCACAGAGCGGAGCGTCGCTGGCAGTGGACCTGGGCAATCCCTGCCAAGTCTTTGGTTGCACAGTTGAAAACGCCATGTGCTTCCCATCACACCGCAATATTTTCACACCTGTCGTGCCATTAATTAAGTTCTCTTTATCCTCCTGCATTCATGAAAGAGACCCACATCCCTGGATGTTGAGACCCGTTTTTAATGGGGGCAAGCATGAGCTATATTCTATATTGGATGGTTTTCCTATATCCATTTTTGCACGCTAGAGCTGAGTGAGGTTTAAAGCACCATATATATTTGCTCTGGCAATTGATCTTGTCCCAGAGCTGAACCTTTTGGGGATAATCATTCAGACCATCTGTCTGGGACGGGGTCATAAATTGCATGTTTTTCTCCATAGAATTTTATTCTGTAGCATTAGTATGCGTTGAATAGTTATTAGCGGACTGTGACTTGAATAAATGGGTTCTACGAGATGTCGGCAGCGCTGGGGAAATTCAAAAGTTATAGCATGAATAGGGTTACAGAGAACAGTTTAATTTATGTCCGGTGTGGGCATGGTTGGCAGTTATTTCTACGGTTGGTTGCCTAGTCAGAGGAATTACAAATAACAAGGAGGTTTTGTTTTTAATATTTTTTGCTTTATTATTTTTTGCTCTTCCCAAAATCAAGAGCATTTTTGTTCTTTTTTATGTTCACTTTTTGTTTTGGAATAATTGTGGATTCATGGAAAGTTGTAAGAAAATGTACAAGAGGTCTCAGGTACGCTTTACCCAGTGGAAGCAGCTCTTGATACGCTAATAAAATATCGTACCCAGGAAATGAATATTAGTACAGTTCAGAAAACTTATTCAGAGTTCACCTTTTATTCTGTGTGTGTGTGTGTGTGTGTGTGTGAGAGAGAGAGAGAGAGAGAGATGGAAAGAGAATGGGCATGTCCATATCTCTATGCCATCAAAATTTATTTTTTATTTATTTTATTTTCAATTGAATTTACTGGGGTGTCATCAATGCACCAAACCACACAATTTTACTGCACACGTTGATTTACGTAACCCCAGCACAATCCGCATGCAGACCTATCCCTCACCAACAGGCCCCTTGGTGCTGCCTCTGTACAGACACACCCACCTCCCCATCCCTAACACCTGGCAACCATAATTTGCCCTCCACCTCTGTGATTTTGTTATTTCAAGAATGTTGTATAAATGGTGACTACGTTATGTCACCTCATGAGACTGACTCTTTTTACTCAGCATAATTCCCTCGAGATTACTTTTTAAATTAAAAATAAAATGACCAATCTCAGCTGATTACTAGAATCCCTTGGGTCACTGTAAAGTTACGCACTTCTGGTCTTTGACAGTGGAGGTTTTTTGAGGGGCAGAATGTGCTCACAGCTTCCACTGGCTAAAGCTGCTCACGTGGTATCTCTGGGAAGACTTAGTTTCTTAAAGTAAAGGGGGAAACTGGAGGTCTCCTGTGAGGAAAATCTGTCTCAGCCTTCTTCCGGACATGTGTGTAAGGAACCAAAATGTAAGAACGAGGCCCCTGAAGGAAGCTGATGATCAGGGCCAATGACAAACTGTCTCTGGGTCAAGAGAGAAAGGTGATGGCCCTCATGTCAACGTAAGGCGGTAACTGAGGAGCTGAACAGAATTGCGTGGACTTGCTCTTGATCTGCCTCAGTCCTTTATCTCATGTGGCCTTCCTCTCCATTTCCAGAAAGGCCAAGGTCAGCATGCTTCAGATCGACCAGTCTTGCATAGAAAACACAGATGACAAATTTATTTACTGATTCTAAGTCTACACTAGAAATCTGATCTACTCGATAAGTCAGTCTTCATTATTCAAAAAAAAAATGAGAAGGAATAGGAATCACTGAATGAGGGCATCATTTTTAACAATTAACATATATAATATGTAATAAATGATTTCTTGGTATCCATGAAGAGAATGAGGCCTACCAGGTTTTATTTTTGCTATCAGGTGAGTCTTTAAGAAGAAGCAGACAGAGTAAGGAAAGCCTATTCGTGTCTAAAATATTTGCTGATTACAAAGAGGCACCATATGTGTATAATCATAAGCGCATACACTTCATGAGGCAGGAACAATATCAATTTTATAACACGGATGCATCTTAGAGACTAACATGGTGCCTGAACCATAGAAGGTGTTAATAACGTGTCGAATAAGCAACACTCTGAGTTAGTCATTGTCTCCATTTGATGGTAAAGGGACAAATGATTAATATATTAAAACAAAGTGACCAATATCACATGGTTTCTAGTCATGACCTAAATGCAGAGCAGAAATATTTAGCACTTTATTTTTGCTATAGTTTAAAACTGGTTAGTAACTGTGTATCTGAGTGGGTTTTTTTGCTACTATCCAGACTCACA
This sequence comes from Carollia perspicillata, assembly GCA_004027735.1. NCBI lineage: Eukaryota > Metazoa > Chordata > Mammalia > Chiroptera > Phyllostomidae > Carollia > Carollia perspicillata. Next base: position 5,779 of record PVKM010015897.1, on the reverse strand, counting down.
CGAAACCATAAAGGGTGAGCAGAGAATTTGGAGATGCTATTGGTACAGTTATTACAGAGGTCACCAAATTCAAGACATTTGGTTTTTAGAAAAATACTGGAACTGGATTTTGAAAGCAGTGCTCTATGCATGGCTTACTATGAGAATGTGAGTCATTTGATGGCAAAAAAAAAAAAACAACCCCACCACCTCCTTATCCTTTTTGGTATCCTTATTAACTCATGCATGTGTGGCCTGGCACTCAGTAGGTTCTAGATGGAACTGCTATCCTGCTTTGGACTGTTCTAATCAAAACCAATCGGGGGGCCTGACAGGAATGGCTTTCAACATCTCATAAATAAATTCAAGTTTCTCTACACAAGAGGCACTGTTTTGTTGTTGCTGGTTTGTTTTTCTTTTCTTTTTCTGTTTTTTGTAACATGATCCAAAGTGATGATTTCATTGATCTACCTTCCTCCTCATCCTTGGGCTTTATCCTGAGGGATGGTCCTAAAGATCTTTCCAGAAGATTACTTTTCTGTCAGTTATTACAAATCACTGAGTCCTGTATTAGGAACTCAGAACTAAAATCTATTTGGGGATGTATCTGTCCATTATCCCTACCCCCACCCCAAATTACATGTTGGAAAAGCGGTGGGAGTCTGGGCTCGAATTCCTATAGTACTAGTGAGAGAACCATCCTCCTATACAGCAGAGAGATACAGTATTTTATATTCGGTGGACCTTGGGATGCGTTAGCCGCTGTTGTTGCCTACTGTAGCGTGTTTGTGCTAATTCCTTGACTGAAGATCAAATACTCATTAGCAGATCGAAACATTAATTTGAGTAGTTTAATGCAATGATACACAATTATAAGGTCATAGGGATGTCATGATAAAGGGAGGAGACTTATTGTTATGGAGAGGAAAATTAATACACATAAGGACAACTTCAGCATCAGGTAGGCCACAGAAACCGCTGCTGAACAGGCCTCCCACAGACACAGTATCTTGAGTTGTACCCAAAACTGCCTGATCAGCATCATCTCAACTGCCGGGCTCATTATGAGAATATGAGTGCGTCATTTTATGAGGCCACCTCCTTGCACCATGATTTTTTTTCCTTTATATTGACTTTTCAAAATTTTTTTTTTGTAATTTATTGCATTTATTGAATTAACATTTTTTGAATTTATTGGGGCGACATTGGGAAACAAGATCATACAGGTTTCAGGTGCACAATTTCACAACCCATCACCTGTGCACTGTGGCGTGCGTTCGCCAGCCCAAGTCAAGCCTCTTCCCTCACTATGTGTCCCCACTGTATTCTCCTCCGTCTGCCCACAGCCCCCTCCTGGCATCATACATTTTAATAGAACTTCGCGTGGGGAAATACATTTTAGATATTGTATAATGCATAGCATGGCCCCTGAATCCTAAATGATAATGCTAATGTAATTCCTCACGGAGGAGCTAATAAAGAATTCTGACTCAAGGCTTTACTTAGTAACTTGGCATCAATCCCTGCCCCCCAAACAGGGGCTTTACTACCAACCCCAAGATATTTTCACAAGACAGAAACCAGGTGTTTTTTATTTTTGTCTTTAAAAAGCACTTTTGAAAGCAAGGACATAATGAAAAGGATTCCTTATTTAAGAGATTACAAAATCGTTCTTTATGATTCGTCACTTGCAGTACGACGGAAAACTTGATCAGGTAATATTGAAAGGAGTACTGATCTAATTCCTTAGAAAGGGCATGAAAAGTCCACAACTCATCTTTAGTAAAGAGTACTCAAGGGAAGACAAGTTTGTAGCACTAAGGTGGAAAAGAGGACCACTGGATTGATCGTATAAGACCCTCCAGATAAAAAGTTCAGAGCCGAATCTATGCATTCATAAGATACGAGCTGCATTAATCACACAGCGAGGTTGGGTGTGGCAGGAGATCAGTTTTGGGAGGTCTGCGTCCGATGTTACCATTCGACTGTCACAAGCTGGGGGCTTCCGTTTAATTGAATGCTTTATGTTCAGACAAGAGCACTGCGTATTGGCTTTTGACCATATCTGTCAAGTCCTACATGGAAAGATTGAAAGGGATTGGCTTTATTCGTAAATAGTTTAGTACCTAGTAAATAAATGCCTCCTTTCCATCTCTGTCTTTCCAGACTTGAAAATAAAAGGCCTACTGGTCTCTGCACACTACTCCTATTTCTCCATAGAAAATTCTCCTTGTTTTCCCAACACACTTGGATGGTAATCCCGAGGCATTTGTGCTCATTCTACCTCCAATCCATTTTCATGCTTCCAAACATCTACTCATGTGAGCAGGAGTGTGACAGATGAAAATGGGAGAAACAAGGACTTTCAGGGGCCCGTTCACCCCACCTTAACTTTCTCTCCTTTCGTGAATTCTCTCCTCATCCTCCCAGATGGACGTGGATTTCTTGTTGTATTCCTAAAAGGCAAATACTTTTATAGTCACTTTCTGGGTAGCGTTACAGTGACATCCAAGGGTGGAAAATAAGTTCTATAGTTATCTAAGTGCATTCTCAGTCTCTAGTGTAAGATCTTGACCACAGTATTAAAACATAAGATAACTCATGCTAAAGCCAGCATGTATGCTGTGTTTTCCAATAGTGTGTGAAATTTTGCACCATCCCTTTATATGCTTCCAGATGCCAAAAGCAGAAATGTGGAAGGTTAGGACATTTAAGAGTGGTTAATTATGCATATATGAAGGCAATGCTTACATTCTGCTTTTCTTCTGTTTTCCAGCTAAAATAGCTTCCATTTCTCATTAGCAACATTAGCTCAAATATAAGGGTTTAATAAATGTTAACCCCCAAGCCATATTCTGTCCTCATCGTTTTTATACTTTATTTTGCATAATCTTCAGAAATCTGTGAAGTAGGTGTTACTATTTTTTATGTTTATAAGAGGTAGATGGTTTGCAAATACAGCAACAATAATTAGTGCCCTCCCTACATTTTCCGTGTATACAGTTTTGTACACGCCCTTCTCACACAGGTGCTGGCCTTGGTCATGTTACTCTTGCCAGTGGGTCATTACCTGGATGATTTTTAGATGTGAGCCACATCATGATGATATTACTGTATTCTGTGGGTCATAGGTTTAAGATCAATTTTTGCATATATATATATATATATATATATGCAGGGTATATTTATAAGATACATTATTAAAATGGATATCTCTATATCAAAAGGTATTTCAAGATGCATATATGTAGACATAAAACTATGCATCTTGAAATACCTTTTGATATAGAAATATCTATTTTGGTAATATAGCTTATAGATATGCAATATAAATAATAACATGCATAAATGTTTCTGTATTCTGTATTCTGAGAATAGCTCCCTTGCTCCCAGGTTGTTAATATTATAAATAAGGAATTGGGAAACATGTATGTCCACTGTAATTTAAAAATAAATAAATTCATAAGGTTAAAACATGCATCAGGGAATATTTTGAGCACTTCTGGGATTATAAATACAGAATTTTTTGAATTTATATGCTGAGATTTATATTTATAGATGTAGTTGCAAAACTCAGTCCAGTAAGTGCACTAAGTTATTTATTAATATTAACTGTTAATGCTAACAATAGCCCTATAACGTAATTATTATTATCTACATATTATAGATATATTATCTATATGTTATAGATGAAGAAATTAAGGTTTGAAGAACAGAAGTAATTTTTCTCTATTCATGCAATTAGCAAACCCTAAACTCAAGAATCAAGGTCTTCCCCTTGGACTGCGAAGCTCTTATCCGGCATCGTCTCAGACATGTGTTGCAGGTGTTCTGCCAATGGTAGAAGTGTCTTCACTCGTTTTTGAGATACCTCTTCCCGTTCTTCCTCTGGGAAAGGGCCTGGCTTCAGGGTCCTCTCAGATCACTCGGTGAAAAGAGAGCTTAGTGCGGCCCGAATGCCCTTGCTGGATGTGAAAAGTCCGGGAACCCGCTGGGCCATAGCAGAGCCTCTGTCCTGGACAAGTCACTGACCCTCCCTCCATTCCCTCATCTGAAAAATTGAAAACATCCCCCTTAATAAACCTTTATGAGGACATGGCTTTAGAAAGCAAAGTCGTCACGTTATGAGTTACAATTCTTGGTTTTCTTCTGTGACCATTCTATAACCCCTTTATAGCATTTTTCAATCATAATTTGTAATGAGTTTTTAAAATATATAAAATAGTTCATTAATTCAAGAATATACTTTAAGCACCTATTTTGTTGTTGCCATGTGGGAAGTTCTGAGAATTTTTTTAGTGATTTAAACATGGAGGTGTTTCAGCGTTCACGGAGGTGATATTCTAGCCCAGAAAACCAATTAATAAATAATTGGTTTTATAATTAATTGACCATGTTATTTATACAAGTTACTTATTATCAATGACCCTTAATTTTCATATTCATAAAATGGAAAGAAAATAATACGCATGTCTTTCTGCTGTTGGGATCTTGGCACTGCCTGGTACAATTAATTAAGTGACTAATATTTCCCCTTTTTAATCTCATTTTAAATGCTGTTTTCAAAGCCCTAGATATCATGTTTTACTTTGCCGGAATGTATGTCTATAAATACCATCATAGTGTGCCCAAAAGTACAGTTTAAGCTTCACATTCAAAATAATTTTTTGTTCAACAAACAGAAAAGAATTAGTCGTATAATCAGCTCCTTTCTAGGGCGCAGAAACCCCACTTGTAAAGTGAGCTGCACATCCCATCGCCCTCTCACCCTTGAGACTCTTTCTTCTACTCAGAACATTCCGTAGGCAGATCAAGTGCCTGCGGCTCCAAGCCTAACTTTTGCCAGTGACGTGCAGTTCCCTGTTTTTGTACTCTACATCTAGGTCGCTCCGTTTTTCAGTCATCTGTTGAAAATAATTCCCATGACTCATCACTTTCTCACTCTTTTTAGCGAGGAGTCACTGCATCAAGAGGTAGTCATTCAGCCAAGAGAACCTAAAAGGAAACAAAAAACCCACTGTGTTTGCTACATAAACGCCAATAGCCGTTCAGACATGAAACTGTAGGATCATAACGACAGACTTGAGTTTGTGGACCTCCACGCAAAGAGCTCCTGGATGTCAAAAGTTAAAATATAATCCCATCACTATATAAAGGCATGATGGGTAATACACCGTCGTGCATATGATTCTAAAGTATTATATAGTTTTACACGATTTCAAGCTGGCTCACGGACTTCTTTTAGCCTTTTGATGGCTCAGGGGTATTGCAGTTCGTACAGACTCAGTAAAGCTCTGTGAATGCAGGAAACAGGCCTGAAGAGCTTTGCTTTCCCCCCAGAACACAAAGCCTAATAGGTATATAATGTATATTCAATAAATACATATCGAATGAATTAATAAATCACTTGTTTGTCAGCATTTCCTGAATTAGCTAAATTCGGTTGAGGCCCAGTGACAACATTAACTCATTTAATCCTCAGAATTGCCCCATTTGATAATATGCTCACTCTGCAAATGAGATAATTGTCAAATTGAAGAGGCATCACTTGAACAGTTGTTTCTGTCTCTAAAGCACGTGTTACATTAACCTTCAACTCAATTCAACTAGATTATATTTGATGTGCTGTTCTATTCTTAGACTATGCTAACATTTACTCCATATTTATTCATTCATTCATTCATCCATGTAGTCATTCATTTATAGGAATCTGTTGAGTAATCAAAATGGGCTGTGCTTTATGAATTGCTGGAACACATTGGTGAGTAGAAACAGACATGGTCTTTGCTCCCGTACAGCT
>PVKM010015896.1:0-27422 GCA_004027735.1 Carollia perspicillata | reverse complement strand
TTAAGGGATATGGCAGGCAAAATCTAATCCAATACTAGATATGAGAACTGACTAACACGCCTGGAATGAGACTATCTCCTACTTCTTGATGGAATTTATACCCTTATTTATACAGCCCAGGGTAACATTCACACTTGCAGCCCATCTGTTGACATGAGAGCCCGCTTTGCATATTTCTCTAAATCACTGCCTGTCTCTCAGTATCTGTGCAACTTCTGTCTCCGTGTAGAACTGAAAGTTGAGTGGAACTGAAAGCAATATCTTCTAATTTGTTGCACGCCTGTGCTGTGACCCTACTATGGACTGCACACCAGCAATGCACTGGCTGATAGGGCTGGCTTCATGGGTGGGGGTGTGATCTGTACATTTGGTTTGATGTCTGCTCTGGTCACCTTACATTTCTGAACAAAGGGCCTCACCTTTTCATTTTAGACCGAATGCCACAAATTATATGCCTGACTTTATAAAGCGAATTGTTTATGAAGGTCAACTGGACTAGAAGTCAGAAGACCTCTGTTCTGCCACCAAGAACGCTCATTTATATGTCACCACTGCTAGCTAAAAAATCATGCAGTCCTGCTTCAGTAAAAGGGCTCCACAGAGCGCCCCTCCTGTTTTTGCCTGGCAAGCATCCATTCCCCAACTTTCTTCCAGAACTCTTCCTTCTCGCTCTCTGTCCAAGTGATTACGTGGTTCAGGGGGCTGAGCCCTCTTCACCTCCACCCACCCTTGCTCCAGGGTAATCTGTGGCTCAGCTTTGGCCAAGCACCATGGTTCACCCCACTGGAATAGCCTGTAACTGACCCAAAACGGGGCATAATGCCCAATGTAGGCCAATGGAGTTCGATTACAGAAATTTGGTGGACTCTAAGGGTAGCGGTTCTCCCCACTGGCACTTCTGAGAGGACAAGGTAGTCCTGGAGATGCTGGTCCTCACCTTGCTTCCACAGAGGGGAATGTGCCTGAGTGCAGAATGAATCCCGAGGAAGATGATCCGAGAGACAAAGAGAGTGCAACCTAATTCTGAGGATATGGTGCAAGCCCCTGGATAAGCAGCTATGTCTGCAACCTGAACATAGCAACTATGAGAGCCAGCCAAGGTCCTGAGCCTAGTGGAAGGGTGTCTATCCCTTGCAATAATGGGGACTGTCCACCACTGGAGCGCAGCTGCACAGCAGGTTGCTGCCACATTAACAGATACTGGATTAATGAGCGGAAGAATGCTTTGTCACAGAAGTCACTATGAGATGGAAATCTAAGTGGTGCAAGATGAAGGATGCCTGAGAATGTGCAAATTATTTTCCTTGCTTTTAGATATATTTCAGGGCCCCAGAGGTCACTAAGAACTAGCTAACATGGTTCACTGGAAAGTCACTGCACAAAGAATCCCATTTTATGATTGCCAAAGTCAATCTAATTGATCTAATTAATAGAAGCCGGGTTGAAGGCAAACTCCCAGGAAATAGCTTCTTAAACTCAAAGTCACTTTTCAAATTTGGAAATCTGGCTTTAATGTGAGTACTAAATTAAACACACCATTGTGCAAGACATAAAGAATGAGGTAGTGGTCTTTTCTAAATGAACAAACAGAGCTAAGGAAGCTGAGCTCTACGACCCCACCTACTATTTACTGTGTGTTGAAAAGCAATGAATAGTTTAATCAAATTATTGTCTTCAAAATACTGTTACTTCCTTGGTTTTGCACTGCCTTACAAATGTTTCTCTGGTCCCAGTAGAGAAGGTCTGCGAGATTTTCCTTGGGGAGCGAGCCTACAGCTTTTCCTATGAACAGACTGAGGGAAGAGACAGAGAGTCCTGTCAGCATGAAGAAACATGGGCAACTGCTATGGCCATGTACTAATAAAAATGGACATCTCATAAAGTAAGGAGCCCTTTGCCCTCAGAGGCATTAGAATCGAGGGTGTGTGATTCCTCTAGGGAACACTGGAGAAGGTAGTAAGGTAGCTAATAATGGGATAGTGCTCTAATTCTGCAAATCCTGGGAGAAATTGCAGGAAATTCCGACATCCTAAGTTCCCAGTTTCATCGATGCACATCATTCTGGTGGCGAATGGAAGAGAGGAGAAATCTGTGAGTCCCTCCCAAAGATTCCAATTATTAATCCATTTATGCAGCAACATGTCCACATGGGCTCACCTCTTCCTCCTCAGCAGCTAGCAGAGCCCTCGGCATAAAGTGAGCATGCAATAACTATCTGTTACGTGAGTGAACAAATCAAATAAATCAATGAATTCATCCCTCAGCAGTTATGAGTGTAGTTGTGCCTACACTTGTTTTGCCCCATACGTTTTTCATTTAAAAATTAATCATGTAACTCCCTGAGATATATCACATTGTTCACTTTGCACTGTGTTATTTAAATATTCATCTGTTCATGCCTTATCTTCTAACATGGATCATGAATTCTCTGAAGCAGGTCTTACAATCCTTGACAAACTGACCGATCAGTATTCAAATACTCAAAGCAAGCTAATGATAATATTCATGGTGCAAGAACTGTTGGCCAGCCCTCATGAGGGTTGCAAAGCCCAGCTAGTTCCTCTTGTAAAGAGGGATAGTGCATAGTTCCTCTTGTAAAGCCCAGGATATCTCAAGTTTCCAAATTCATTTGTTCTGTCTCTCAACGCACAGGATCACTGCCAACATGGTGGACTTTAACACGTGTGCAAAGGGGATAGCAAATCAACGGAAATAAAAGCTAGTGCTGAGGAGCTTAAGGATGGTCTAAGCCAATTCCCTCACTTGGGCTAGGAGTAACCAAGGCCAACCTCCACGGTGAAAATGTTTGCTCAAGGTCATAGAGGAACTGCAGGAACTCAGAGATCCTGACCCCAGTAACTCGGCTCCTTGAGGGCTTTCCAAGCTGCTGGATGAAGGACATCTTTACTTTTTATTAACTACACTAAAACTTTTCAGACATTCCGTTTCCAATGCCCCCAGCAACAAACACAAAAGAGGAGGTATTGCTGGGTATGAACCCCTTGGGATTCTGCTCTCCCCTTTTCCACACATCAGAAACACGAAATATGGGATGTCAGGACTCGTACCACACCAGCCCCTCCTGCAGGGACTGAAAAGACCTCACTGTACTCCCTGAAAGTTAGTGATTGCACTTCAAAAAGAAAATAAAAATGATGACTATTTCCCCTTGAGTTCAAAGACTGCAGCTAATTTTACCCTCTAGTGCCATTCCGGGTATCCGACTCCAGTGTGGTGCAGAATGAAACACCATGTGCCAGCTGGATCTCCAAGGCTGCTGCAGCCTGAGGAGGAGCGATCCTCAGCACGTGCAGCTCACCCAAGGCAAGTTGCTGCCTTGTGTCATAATTAGTGATGTAGCTTATCAGCCCCTTGAGGGGAGCAGCTGTGCTTTATTCCTACTGACATCTTAGCTGTGTATATCACTGCAAGCCTCCTCTACTTGAAAGCCCTCCAGTGACTTTAAAACAAACTGAAAATAAACCCAAGCTCTTGACCACGGCCTGCAAAGCACTAAAATAACCTGGCCCTGCCAGCCCTTAGGCCTTACCTTACGCTGTTGTCTCCACGCTCATTTGGCTCCCACCAACATGGCCTTCTTCCTTGTCCTCTAACATGCCAAGCTTGCTCAGAGCCTGTGTATTCTGTTCCTGTTCCGTGTGTGCTGGAATGCTTTGCGCCAACATCTGCAAATAAGGACCCCTTGTTATCATGAAGGTCTCAGTTCAAATACCTCCTCTGAGGGGTCTTAAAACACACATCCATCCTGGTGTCTTTTCTTTTTTTTCCCCAAGGACAATTCACTTTTTTTTTTTGCTAATGACTCTGATTAAATATACTTCCAGTATAGATGCTAAAGAGTCCATCAGGTAAGCCATTTCTCGCCAGCAGCTAAAGGTGGTCTGTGAAGAGTACCTTGAACATCGTCTTCTTGCTGAGGCGGCTCTGGCTCAAACTAAGCCTACTTCAAGTAAAAGGGAAGTTAAAGGGTTTGTCAGGTGAAACCATTTCTTGCTAATGGCTAAGGGCATTCTGGGAAGAGCAACAAATACTTGATAGTATTTTATTTTGCAGCCCATTTCAGTCACTGAAGTTATCCTGTATATTATGTTTTATTTGGTTATTGTCTGTCTGGCTTTCCTGGAATGTAAGCTCTATGAGAATGGAGATCTTACCTTGTTCCCTCTGTAATCCCAACCTCTACAAGAGTATCTGGCACAGAGGTGTTCACTAAGTAGTCATTAGGTGCAGCCCCCACTGTACCTGACCCCATGGTGTCACAGGCAGAGCGGCCAAGTCCCATGTCAAAGAGAGAAAGAAGACTGCCATCTACTTGATAACTAAGATTCTAAGAACATGGTGGCCAGCAACACACAGCTGAGGGAAAGACAGTTTGTTTAGATGGTTAGCTGAGTCCATAAGTACCTTTGCTGTTTTTAAAATGATAGGAGAATTTTATGTAGAGCTTGAAGTAGTTTTCTAAAGGTTTTTTTCCCCCTTTACAGTTGGATATATCGATGGTATGTGGTAGGAAGAACACTGGACTAGTTAGAAACAGTGAATAGATTTATTTCATGTAGAACAATTTGAATTGATAGAAAAGAGTTGTCTGGAAGACTTAGGTAGAGGTATTCTAAGAAAAAATCCAAATTTACAATGTCTGCTCTGCTGTTTGGGAGACAGCAGACTGACGATGAGTTCCAAGGCTTCCCTGTTCTGATGGGACTGCCTTCTGTCAAAAAAAAAAAAAAAAAGCTGTAGAAAGGAGCTCTGGGGAATGGGTTTAAATGAATTATACAACTATCCAGGCTATCTGACTAGCCAACAGAACTGTTACTTTCTCTTGGTGCAGTAAAGAATTGATGTGGCTCTTCCGATTTAGCATGTGATTTTGGACAGATCATAACTTCTCCAAGCTTCAGTTCCTTCTACTCTAAATTGGCCCAAATAATTTCAACCTATGTAAGTCATGAATGGAACAAACCGAACTAACAAGCAAAATAGAGACTGACTCATAGATAGAGAGCAGGCAGACAGCCCAGGGTGAGGGTGATGTGGAGGGATGGAGCTAAAAAGAAAAAAGAGAGAGAGAAAGGACTCATAGGACAGTGCAGTGACTGAGGAGGGGAAGGAGAGGGAGGAGATGGGGGAGAGTATAGGAGAGAAATCTGATCATGGAAAAAATACAATAAAAACAATGTCTAATCAAAACCTACATAACCATGCTATATGAACGAATGATTCTTCATGGGAATTTGGGAGCCTCGAGAAGGTATTGGCTTCCTGTGCATCCTGAATTTTCTTCTCCTGATCCTCTGGCAATTTGGGGCACTGCCATGTGGACCCTTGTCACCCCTAGCTGTCACACACGTCATTTTAATGTGGCCTCTAAGTTTCACACAAGACAGAAGCTCTCTGATGCTGCTTGATACCACCCAGGCAATAGGTGTGGGCCTTACTTTGCAAATATCTTGCCTCATCTAGGGATTTGTTTTGGAATATGTCTTGGACTACAAATTGTTAGCTGAGAAGCTGGTAGATTCATTAGCTTAATTAATGCTGGGAAAGTAAATAATTGTTTCTCAGAGATTAAAATTTAGGCTCAAGACCCTTTTCTTGGGGGAATGGAGGGGACATATATAGTTTTCTGTTCCCAAGTTTGGTGCCCTTTATTTTATGGCCAGTATTCACAGATGTGTGGCCAGTTTTCCATAACACATTCAAAAAGGAAAATGAGAAGGGAAGGCACCAGGGCAACAGAAACAGAGCAAAGTGGTCAGGAATTCTTTAAGAAGTCTGGGTGTGGAGAGGAGGAGAGTGAGACAGAGAGAGACAGAGAGAGAGGGGAGAAGGCCGTGCTGACTGACAAGAGATGGAAAATCACTGAACCGTAATAGACCTCGCTTGTATTGACACGTGCTAACTGAAGTGAACAGCTGGGGCAAAGTTACTGAGCATCTTATTTCGGCGTCTGGCAGTGGACCGAATCCTGTTTGCGAAGCAGACAGCTGGGGCAGGATCTTACAGGTCTAATGCACAGTGAAGAGGGAGTCAGTCGCCCAGCACAGCCGCTGCAGTATTGCCATGGGCTATCACCTGTTAGACACTCTGCCTTCAGGAAGGGACACCCACTGACCCTCCTTTCACGTCACACGGCACCTGGGGTAGCGTTAGCCTGCATTTGACTCCTTTGGTGGAGTCAGGGTTGAACTTGAGCAGCAAGTTTGTACAGGATACAGGCTACACACAGCTGCTGCTCAGCCCACACAGCCTGACAAATGGCACAGACGAGAAGTGACACAGTCGTGCTACTTCTAAAAGCTGACATTAACTGAACAGTTATTCTGCATCAAACGCCGTGCTGAATCTTTTTATAAGGCTTACCTTATCTAATTCTCACAGCAAACCCTATGCGGTTGGTACCATTATTATCTCAGTTTTGCAGGTGGGGACTGAGGCTTGAAGACATGAAGTCATCTGCCCCAAGGCAGAGTTAGAAGTGACAGAGGCAGAACTGCAACCCAAATGTGCCTGTCTGACACTCAAGCCTGGGCTCCTCCTCGGGAGCTCCCACGTCACCGTTATATACACACAACTAGTGTCATGTTCTGGAGGGCTCACTGTTTGTCTTGGTGTTTCACATCGTGGCACGTTTCCATTTGTCTCTACATGTTTTCCCGTGATGTTGATGTAGCCCAGAAGTGTTTGTCAGCTGGTAGCTGGAGCGTGTAGGGTGTTCAAATGATTCTCTCCTCTGTGGGAGGTTTGCTTCATGAAGAAAACCAGTGGAAGCAGAAACAGAGGGAAAACTGATTTTCACTCCATGTCCTTAGGAGGACACTGGGGATTGGGCGCCCGGAGGAGAGGGTGAGCTCAATAAGGGGGGTGGTGTGCAATGCCCCCAGCTCTCCAAGAAGTCCCGCCATTTCTATGGGGAGCATTGACTTTTTAAATTCTGGGGTCTTAGGAATGTCAATAAGAAACCCAACATTTTGCTGTCACTCTAGCCTTACTGAAATTTGGCATTCCATTCACGTATCTAGAGACAGACAACAAATCAGAGAAGTATCACCAGTATCTACGATTTTGCCACCAACAGAGCTTGGATATTTTCATACAGCATTTCAGACGCTAAGATTATTGATGCTGAACACTGCTTTGAAATCATGGTAACCACCAGAACTGCCACTAGCTTCTGTTAATATGTGTTACTATATCACTGTTTAAGATATTGTGATTGTTGTATTTAAGTATAATTGATTTTCTTTGAGTTATTTTGATTATTTTTAATTTCAAAACATTTTTTTTTCTTGAGGAGGGACATCTAGAGGCTTCACCAGACAACCAAAAAGATGCCAGGGTCACAAAACAATGAAGAACTCCTGCTCTTTGTCACTTATTCAGAAGTATGTTACAAGTATTAGTCATTTAATCTGCACTCTAACACTTCGAGGTGGTTACTAATTACTATCATTATGCTTCCTTATAAGGAAAAGGGAGCTGAGGTACCAGGAAGGTGAGGAGTTTTCCAAGCTGTGTCCAGGATTTATTGAGTGCTCATTGTGCGATTCTTTACTGCGTCGCTCTTCCCCGCCTGCTCTCCTGACATCTCGCAGAAGAGGCTGGGGACTCACACATTCTCCCAGACTCCCGGGAAAGGGGATTGCAGGTGAGAGCCTACTGAAGGGAGGCACTGTGCGAGAGCTGAAAGGTGGACAGACCGGGAAACCATTGTCATATTGATCGTGAAAAACAACCTTTGTTTAGGAAAACACCTCCTCTAGGGCACTTGGCTGTAACAAAAGGGTTCAGGTTGGAAAGACCTGCGAAACTAAGGGAAACCACTGACTTAAGTAAACAGAAAACAGGGAGGATGTTTCAGCTTTCCTTTCTTCTGAGATGCAGGCAGACTGGAGGCCAAGTTGGTGAAAAGGAAGAGTATTTTTAAGAGCTATTGCTTATAGTTCTCCAGTGCAAATATATCCCACCTTCTTACTTTTAGACCTTTGGCTAGTTAATACACGCAATGGTCTTGGTGACGTTTTGTGTACATACCTGTGAAAATGCAGACGTGAAATCTAATTCCATGCCTGGGTTTGCCAGCCAAGGACAGGGCTGTGGGAAAATGAGGCTTTACCTAAAGGAGGTACCTGAGCACAAGGATGATCTCAGAGCCAAAGCAGACCATGAAAACCTGAGCATTCAAGGCAACAGTGAGAAGGGCTCTGAACTGGGGTGGGAGGCAAAGGGAGCTGGGGTCAACCTTTCTGGGCCTTCGAGAACTCAGTGTTATCTGAAGATCTCTGGATTACATGTGGACATGAGGCTGGATCTGACCTGCTCAACAAACAACCCAGTAGGGGCCTTGCCATTATTCCTCTCCCATTTTTATTTTCCAGAAAGACAATGAAGAGTAACAAACACACTAAAGTTAACACAACCAAGTTTGAGTGCAGCTTTGTCTCATTCTAAAACCTGTACTCCAAAATCCAAAACTCCGTTGCTACATTTCCAGCCACTGCCCCTCAACCGCTAGGCTTAAATTTTCCTCTTCATAGGATAGGGCCCACTGTGGGGAACCAAAGTCCCATGAGATCAGAGTTAACTTACTGACACCTGAAAATGTGGACCAAGTTTATCTAGATGATGTTTAAGGTACCTTTGAATTTCAATTAAAAAGATTATTCTCAAAGAAACCCACCTTGGCACAGAAAATGTTTACTGCCAAGGCTGTCTTCCAACATCTGGAGTGAAGAGGTTCATCCTTGCCTGGGCCGGGCATCGTGGGTGTGGCCTGTGCAGTTGCACCCAGAAGGACCCATGCTTGGTTTCGTGCTCTGCTGTCCCTGTTTTGAAGTTCTTAATAATTTAATCTCTGAAACAGTGCTTTGTAAGAGAAGACTGATGAGGCAATGCAGTGTTCTTAGGAGCAGAGGCAATATCAGATCGGCCAAAATGTCTGTTACGTATTTTCTGTATGATAGCTCTACTGGTGCATAATTGTCTTTAACTCTATTCAAAACAATTTTGTTAGACTGTATGGTGATGGCTGTCACATCAGTGTGCATTTTAAAAAACTGACAAAATTCAGTGAATTTTTGTGCAGCCACTTTGATGTTCAAGATGGAAGAAAATACACAACAGTTTTGGCATACTATGCTTTGTTATTTTAAGAAAGGTAAAAATGCAACTGAAATGCCAAAAAAAGGGACTTGTATAGTATATGGAGAAGGTGCTGTGACTGATAGAATGTGTCAAAAAGTGGTTTGTGAAGTTTCTTGGTACTATTGACATTTGACCAAATTATTTTTTGCTGTGGGGCTGTCTTATATGCATTGGAAGACGTGTAACAGCACCCTTGGCCTCTACCCACTAGAAGTCAATAGCAGGAGAGAACTGACATATTGAAAATACCCAAATCAATAAAGTTATTGGTGAAAATGAAAAGTGTGTCTTTTACTTAATGGAAAAAAATGTAAAGTCCTTTCTGGCCAACGCAATACATGCAATATGCATGTCCACCATTCAACTTGCTTCAGGCCCTGCAAATTACATAGCTCATTCTGCCCTCTTCCCAAACAAAAGGTAGACTTTAAATGCATAACTAGCAACTACCTACCTACCCTATTGATTAAAATGCTTTTCTCCTAGTCAGGAACTGGAGAGTCAATCCTCTTTTACAGTAGTTGACTTTCTGTGGTTATCTGAATATGTGTAAGGCCTTGCGGCCTATGTTCCAGAGGTTCTTTAAAAGAGGCATCTGTTTTTGGCTCAGAGACAATGTCCTAATTTTTAATATCTGATGCAACTCAACTCACTAAATGCTGATGGTTTTAAATTCCGAGCCTTTTGAAAAAGAAACAAAAATTAGATTTGCATGACCCTCAGGCCAACGGATGCTCCAACAAAGTTGCTGGCCCTTGGTATTTTAAGGACAGCAATAACCAAGACTACAGGAATCCCTGGCTAGGGATGAATTACACCTTGCTCTGGCCAGGTGTGATTCCTTCTTGCTGCTTATACCAACACTTACACTTTTTCTTCAAGCAGCAAATTTAACAAGCTGGATTGGACTAAATGTTTAAGAGAATGTTTTTTAATTCCTAGTATCTGCAATTAAGAATGATAATCATGCCCTGGCCGTTGTGACTCAGTTGGTTGGAGCATCTTCCCATAACCAAAAGGTTGCAGGTTCAATCCCCAGTCAGGGCACATGCCCAGGTTGCGGGTTCAATCCCCAGACTGGGCACCTCTGGGAGGCAATCACTCAATGATTTTCTCTCATGTTGGTGTTTCTCTCTCTCCTTTTCCCTCTCTCTAAAAGCAATGAAAAAATGTCCTCTGGTGAGGATGAAAATAATTTTTTTAAAAGAATGATAATCACTTGAAAGAAGATAGGCTGTGCTCAAAAACTGAACATATGTAGATGTTTGGGCTACAGGGACTCAATCTGTCCATTAAAATGCTAATAAATGCGTACTATTCCATTCTTAATTAATTGGTTAACTAAACAGAAAGGCTAGGGTGAAACATGAGCATGATTATTTAACATGAAAAATCAAGAAGGGTGGATGAATAACAATTACATAATTAACAAATAATAAAGAACATTTGAGCTTCAATTAATCCTTATTGGCAACTCAGTAACATCCACCAGAATCTGTTTCATTTCATTGCAAACTGGGCCTTTCAAGTTTAAACAATTTTAACACTTGGTGTCTAATATAAATCTACTTATTAAAAATGTTCAAGATTAACATGATACATTTAACTACAAGAGCAAGGACAATTAAGAAAATAATTTGGTCAAGTAAAGTGTACTATTCTCCTTGCTCAAATATAAAGGATTTTATTGATTAAATTTAGCGTGTTACTTTGTAAAAACAGTTACTCTACCCATGAGCTCTAATGAAAGGGATGGATGCAGCAGACAGTTGGAGAGGTCAGAGTCCTGTTAAAAGTAAGAGGAGATTCAGGGTTCTCCATAGAAACAGGACCAATATGGTATTTCATATACACAATCTCATCCGAGGTCTGTCCAGAAGGTATCCAGCCACGCAATATGAAAAATGGAGACATTTATTGAAGAAGATACAAGAAACATTGTACATAGGGTGATGACCCCTCAGTCCCCTTCCAAGTAGGCACCTTGGGACCTCACACAGTTCTCCCAGTCACCATCAGCTGCCCCATTGTATTTTCCTGAATCTCATCATTGGTCTGACATCTCTTCCCTTTCAAAGGTGATTATGGTTTTGGGGAAAGCCATAAATTGCAGAGCGCCAAATCTCACTGTAGGTGCACTGAGTCACCTGGGTAATTTGATATTTTGCCAAAAAATTCTGCATGAGAAGTGATGCATAAGCAGGCTCATTTTGTGATGAAGCTGCCAGTCACCAGGTACTCATAGCTATGGCCTTCTGAATCATCCAAATAGTTTCCATAGAGGAATCTTAAAGCTTAATGCAAAATTTGATGCAAGTTCACTGCTCTATTTGCTCAGTCATTCTGTATGTGATGGCCACACAGTGTATATGCTCACTCAATGTCACCTACCACCCCCACTGAATAGTACAGTGAGGTCATCATTGTTCACACATGTGCATCAGAGCCCATGTTCCTTATCTGCCAGGTTACATTGATGTCACATAAACTGTTCTCACTAAATTAGCAATGGCTCAATGGCTGGACTTTATCCAGACAGACCTCATCATATATACAGATATACATATACAGACATACAGAGATAGAGCATGTGTTTGTATATCTCTCCCTCTCTTTCTCTAGATATCTATATAGATGTATAGATATAAATATAGATAGAGATAGATATATCTATATAGATAGAAAGAGAGACTATGACAGATCTCTCTCTTATTCTCTCTCTCTCTCTCTCTCTCTCTCTCTCTATATATATATATATATATATATATATATATATATATCCCTCTCTCTATATATATGGATGTGGGGAGACAGAGAGAGAAAGAGAGAATATGACAGATCTCTCTCTATATCTATATTTCTATCTATATCTATATAGATAGAGATATCTATCTCTATAGATACATATAGATATATCTGTAGTAGATATAGATAAATACAGATATATCTATAGTAGACATAGATATATAGGTAGATATAGATATAGGTAGAAAGAGGCAACATGACAGATCTCTCTCTCTATATCTCTATATATCAATGCATATGTCTCCCTCTACAGATATACGTAGAGGGAGACAGAGAGAGAAAGGGAGAACACGGCAGATTTACTTTAAGGATTCTGCATACACTACTGTAGGGGCCACTGTGTCTGAGACCTTCAGGGCAGGCCAGCAGGATAGAGAGGCAGGGAGAAGTTGATGTTGCAGTTTGAATTCGAAGGCAATCTGAAGCCAGAATTCCTTCTTTCTTGAGGGACCTTAGTCTCTTCTCTTAAGGCTTTCAACTGATTGGATGAGGCCCAACACATTATGGAAGATAATCTGCTTTACTCCAAGTCCACTGATTTAAATTTTAATTGCATCTGAAAGAAAAAATATTACTCTCACAACTACACCTAGACTAGTGTTTGACTAAATACTGGGTACTAGGTCCTAGAAAAAGTGATAGATGAAATCAAACACCACAGAGAACTATGTGGGCAGGGATTGGATTGAGATTCCCAACCCCTAAGGCATTGATGTAATTGGTCTGGGATCAGACTGGGAATTGAAATTTCTGAATCACCATCCCCAACTACCTTCTCCTACCTTCTTCCTGACTCCATGCCTATCTAAGGTTCTAAAACATATCAGAGTTTGTAATCCAAGGCCCAGAAGTCTTGAGGTAGTCCTAAAATTAGTTCTCCTGAAATTAGAGAGGGAGAAAAAAAGACAATTATAGTAAACATAGAGAATTTTAGAGCAAAACAAAACAAAACCCTAACACTGAAAACAAGCAAACACAATATGTTCTCCCTAAGTCAGGTCTCCAAATTCAGTGCTTTTTTCATAATCCTCCTACACCCACCTTGATTTT
Organism: Carollia perspicillata; assembly: GCA_004027735.1. Lineage (NCBI taxonomy): Eukaryota > Metazoa > Chordata > Mammalia > Chiroptera > Phyllostomidae > Carollia > Carollia perspicillata. The sequence goes on along the minus strand of PVKM010015896.1, from coordinate 14,402 downwards.
AAATTCTATTGGGCCCAAACATCCAAAGCTAAGTGTTGCTAGCTCCCACAAAGTGGTAACTAATTAATAGTTTTTAATGAAATTAAACTTTCAAAATGTCATTTGGTTTGATTCCATACTATGGGAGGAGTGGGGGCTGTTGCAGGAGCAAGTTTGGCCCATGCTTTCCGAGTGGACTCTGTAGAACAGCAGTCCTTGAAGAGCTGGACTTTGAAGGGGTTTTTTTGACAACTATGTTTGGGTACATGAGACGTTATAGCCACCCCCCTGGAGAGTCATAATTTATTTTTGTCTAATCAAGCCTTCCATTAATCCTGCTGGAAAGAAACCCTGTCAATTGTGTTTAATTTAGCATTTCTCAAATCCACTGAGCATCACTTTTCTCTCATGCAATGCATGTTCACATCCCAAGAAGCACAGTTTAGAAAATGCATTTAAAAGTTTAAAGACCACAAACAATAGTCTATGTAATCAAGAGAAATAATCCCCTTTAGCGAACTGAAAGGAACAGCTGTGGTTAGATGCCTCCTTAGACCAGACCAGGCACATTCCCAACTTGCTGGGTCACTGAGGTTACATTCCTAGGGCTCAGGCCACGGCTGCTCCGCTTGTCCCACCTCTAAAACCATATGACATTTGTAGAAGACTCCACAAACCAGCAGATAAATTGTTAGCTGCCTTTACTAAAACAGAAATAGTTTCTTCAGTAAAATTGCTACTGGAAAAATGCTGAGAAGAAGATAACACTTTAACCTACATCTGAAACACTTAGCTGGGACTGATTTAAGTGTTAAAACAGTGAGGTCAATTTTGTGGCCATCTGCCTTAGAAACTGGGGCAGAAAAACTAGTTTGGAGATAACCGTTTCGGGCTGTTTCCACAAAACAAGTTGAGTTACGAAGCGGGAGTTCAAGAAATTAGAGGCAGGGAGGCATATGGCCATCTGCTAGCACTTTGGGCAGGCTTTGTGCGAACTGCAAAAAGGCACTATCTCTGGGTACACGAATTACAGAAAGGTACCCTTCCTCCAGTTCTCCGCAGGCCTGTACCAGACCTAGGTCTTGAGGCTGTCGGTCCACCGTGGCTGGCCCAGCTGCCTGCGTGTCTCTGTGTGGAGTGGAATATGCACCACTATGTGTGGAGGCTGAGCAGGAAGAGAAGACGTTCAAGACAGAGAGGGAGAACGAAGCAACAAGTGCAAGCTGAAACGCTCAGACTTGGTGCAGACCCCCAGGGCCTTTGCCGAGTGAGCATTTTACACATGGCCGGTAGCAGCTGCGAGAGGCTTATGGCGTGTTTGTTTGAATTTAAGATAATCTCATTCTGCTTTTCTTAAAAATGAGAAAATATATCTATTATTTTATTTTAGTAGCAGAATGACTTAGACCAAAAACCACTGTTCTATGAGCAAATGGATTTTAAGATATCCATTTACTCATTAGTAAACAAATTGAGCCACTTCCATGACTTTAGCACTGTTCTCGTCCCAGGAGGTACAGTGGGAAACAGGTTAAATACTACTCTTCCTCCTTCTGAGTTCACACCACAGCAGAGAGGATGAGACAGTTAAACAATGATGATCGATGAGCTGACAGTAACGATGGAGGGAATACATGGAGGTGAGGAGGGGAGATATTCTTCTCTACCCTAATTTGACTTCCATGAGGGGCCAGGGAGGTATCCTGAAGGAAGGGGTCTTAGGGACCAAAAAAGGCAAAAAGTTAGAGAGGAAAGCTATAGAAAGCTTGGGGAATCCCAAAGCCGGAAGAACTGAAAATCACCTAATTATTGAATAGCAGGAGAAGAGAGGTATGAGTTAAGGGTGGGTATTTAGACAGAGCACAGACAGTAGGAGGTTTTTTAAGTTACGCTAGGGGTTGCAATGTGATGAATTAGTGAGGAGTGAGACTAAAATTAGGGAGACTGCTGCAGTAATTCAGGTGAAACCTGATGGGGGTTTCAGGGTCAGGGAAGACTGGTTGGACTGGAAAGCTGTTTAGCTGGTGGGCAGCTGGGTTGAATGAACATCTACTAAGGAGGAAAAATTAGGATAGCAGTTGAGGAAGAAGGTTTCCAGGATGATTTCCAGGCTTATGAATATGACAGCTTGTGGGACAATGGTGCCATTTACAGAGACACGAAAGCAGTTCTGGAAGAGAAGCGTGTTCAACAGGAGTTCAGTTTGATAGCAATGGGTGTAAGCGGTCTCTGTGACTCTGTGACCCTTGAGTGGATGCTCCCAGGGGACAGGAATAGCCAGGTCTGGGGGCACTGGAACGCATGGTGAGATTGCTCAGCGAGAGGGTACACGGAGAAGGACGTGAAGGGGCTGGGACGGGCCTGACCAAGAACGGAGGTTTGCCTGGGAACTGCGAGTTGTCAGAGGGAGGAGTCAAATGGCTTTGGATGGCATAGATTCCAAAGGAGGGCAGACTTTTAAGAGAGAATTAGGATTGAAGTCGAAGGTCCCAGAGATATTAATAAGGACCAAAAAAGTGCCCTTCACATTTGGCAATTAGGAGGCCACTGGTCACTTGAGTAGGTAGTGCACTGAGTATCCCTCTGCCTGCCTGTCAACTCCAGGAGTAGGATTCAGAGATGACCGAGCAGGCAGAGGGGAACTGGAGAAGAAGGAAGACAACTTGGAAAGAATCTGTGATGAATGCCAGAGAGCTTGGAAGTGCAGTGTGATTGGACGATTTTATAGTTGGGCAAGGGGAAAAATGTTGAAGAGAACCTTCATATGTTGGCACTGAATAGAGGAAAAAGAGGAAGCTAAAGATACCAAAGAATGAAGGAATCAGCGACGGGGAAGATTCCTTGAAGAAGGCCAAATGGAACGGACCACGAAGTTCCCCTGAGTAGCTGGATGGCACCTCTTCCCATGGGGCAGAGGCAAGAGAGCAGAGCCTGGGTGTGAGCACGAAGTGAGAGGTGGCAGTTAGGAGAGCTGAGCTAGTTCACCCTCGAAAGCTTTTATTTCTGCAAAGGCCACAGGACAATCAGCTGAGGGATGGCTTCGTTTTTAGCTGTTCACTATACTTTTTCTAGACTCTTTATTGTTCCTTGTGATACTACTCATTTCTCATTTATTGTATGGATTATTGTTTGAATGTGTCCTGAAAACTTCTTTGCTTTAAACATTAGAGATTTCAGCCAAAGTATGTGAGCTGGATGGTGATTAAAGGAAAGTTTCCTATTTAAAAAGAAAAAGAAAAGAAGAGGCATCTTGAATGACGTGATACACCATTATACCATTGAGACCAGAGAGAATATTTTACATCATGGTGCACAGAATAAAGTTTTAGAGAAAAGATTTTCAAGCATTTCACTAAAAGAACATGAGAAAATTTTACTACTAAGTGACTGGGCTTCCTCCTGCCCCCTCCCTCCCACTGCCCATTTTCTTTCTTTTGTGTCATTCTTTTTACTGCTCCAGCAGTCGCCAAGTTTACAATACTGTCTTTCATTCCTGATCTGAAAAGGATTTTTTCTTTATTTCTCCTCCAAACACACTTATACAGCAAAATGTTTTTTCCAAGTTGTCATAGGAAATTGACAATTTACCATCTGTTTTTAGGTATGCAAAAGATTTTTTTTTAAACATCACGCCTTAAGATAGTAGTTCCCTTCTGCTTATCTGTATATTTTCTTTCCCCATTTGGGTTTATGGATGATGTCCAGCGTCTGGACCTGGGTGAGAGATCCTACCTCATCCAAAAGCTGTAAAGCTTCTGAGAGCTACACGGAGTGGTTAGGAAGATTGGTTGGAGAGAGGCTGCTGGCTAACCTCTGCTCCCTGACCTTCGGAGATGTACCTCGCTAAGACCAGATTTCAGGGCCGCCACAACAATGCAAACCCGACCTAAATCAGAGTTCCCCAAACTGCACTGGAAATGACAAGTCGGTCTGGAGAGATCTGCAAGTAGTACGAATCAGCCTCCAGACTGGGTTCTGTCAAGTCAGTGAGAGGCTTATTAGATATCAGATCCTGTCTCCTTCTTCAGCTTGCTCTTCCTGTTTTCTGTCAGTGAAAAGACTCTGGGAGAACAGCGATGGTAGTGGAATAGCAAAATCTGAGTCAAATATGAAGGCTTTTAAAAAAAATTTTCACTTTGGCTCTTTATCTTTGGGCACAAAATCTTGCGTAAAACATTTACATGTATTAGACAACCTTCTTGGAAGTATAGCTTGTAATTGCTGGCTCTACTTTTTCACTTCTCAATCATTCTTTTGTGTGGATCTTTTAAAATTACAGAAGTAATGCAACATCAGATAATACATGAGAGGTTTTTTTAAGTTAGTATTCATTGCGGCCTTCCTCTCCAGTACTCCAAGGGGGAGAAGTAATAATAGTTTGGGATGTTGCCTTCTATGCCTTTCTCTACTTTCCCATTAATCACTCTTCACTAAATCGAATATTCATTTCTTTTCAGTCTTTGTCTTATTTGACCCCTAAAGACTATTGAACACTGTTAGTTAAACTTTCCTTCTTGAGACCCTTTCCTTGCTTGCTTTTCATGATTTTCTACTTTTCTGGTTTCTCTCCTACCTTTCTCGCCATGCCTTCCCATCATCATTATTATCAGCCTTTATCCCTCTGCCTGCCTGTCAACTCCAGTCTTCTAGCCTATGCAGGGTGACAGTATCTCAGGAAACCCCCTACACGGAATTACAGAAACTTTTGGACAAATTAAGAATTTATTCAATCTCTTCATTTTTATTGACATAAAAAACTAAGGCAAAGGGGGTGAAGAAATAATATACCTAAAGTTATTTTAGATCCTGAGCCAGAAACAAAAATGCCCTAACTTAAAATCTAGATCTCGATAAAGGTCAGCAAGATACCAATTCCCTGACATGTTTCTTTTTATTTACTCTTCTTCTTATTTTTTTCTTTTTTTTCCCTTTTGGCTTGGTAATAGCAGAATTGCGAGGTAAACCTAAATCTTAAAAGATGTTCCCTAGGAGCCCAGTAGGAGCCATAATGTGCTATGTGGGAATTCACCTGGGGAAGTCCCCAGAAAGAACTAAGGAAAACAATTTACTTCATTTATCCTGGAAACATAGAAGAGTAACAAGTTCCCCCAAATATTGGGATAAATTTTAAGTGGCACAGAAGGAGAGCTGAAGGGCCCTGTGATGAGGCTCCTCCAGAAGCATGTAGGAAGCTGCAGGCACTGGGGAGAGCCACCGGTCAAACTCACTGATCTGCTCAGTAACGGCTTCTAAGGTGCAAACCCACTGAGTCTGCGCTGAAGGCCTGGGGGTACCACTTACCTGCCTCGCCTTATACTAAGCCCTTTTCAAACAGTGACTGTATTTTTCCAAGCCCAACACTCAGGCTTATCATATGATCACAGAAAAGGACATTCCAAAGTTGAGTCATTTTGTAACTGCTATGCCAAGGAGTGTTACAGGAATACAAGTCATGGTTTTTATCACCCAGCTATTGCGATCTATTGAGAATAACAAGTGTCTGTGCACAGCAGGACCGTCAAATGAAAGCCCGTGTATTAGTTTTTAGCTGAGAGCCCCGTACCTGAAAACGAGAATTATAAGTTAACGAAAGTTATAATTACAGCCTTTCTGTGGGGCAGGCTGAGAAATTCTAAAACTAGATCTACCAGCCTTAGCGATCACTCCCCTCTGGCTCTGAGAACAGTCGAGGTTGGGCAGGCTGGGGGAGGGAGAGAGAATTTCTTTGAGTTTGTCTCAGCTGCAGAGAACTGACTCATCCAAGGTCACACCCCTTGCTGGGGCCCACGTCCAAGGCTGGCTGATGCGGGTGTGTGAAGGACGAGCAGCCTAGGGACAACTCTGAAGGCCACGGAAGCTCTAGAGCTCCCTGTGGGCTTGGCTGAGGCTGTCACTGCCCCCCCCCCCCCCCCCCCCCCCCCCCCCCGCTCTGCCTCTCCCACTGAGCACCTGCCTGCACCTATCTCTTCCCTTCTATAGTGGTAGATCCCACAGACGCTCCTTTAGAATCGCCCTGCACACTAACCCCTGTCTCAGGGTCAGTGTCCAGGAAACCCAACCCATGGCAGGAGTGGGAAGGTGCTTCTCTCTCACCTGCAGCCAAGTCAGTGGGTGCTCTAGTAGACCCCTGGGGACTGTGCTGTGTGTCTGCTGGATTTGGGAAACAAAATAGACTCAGGTACATCATGCCAGAGAAAGCTAAGAACCACAGGCAGCAATGCTGAGAGAGAAGGAGAGGGACTGTGTGAAGCTGGGAGTGAGTTCCTCCTGTGAGGACAGAGTGCATGTCTGAGGAAGACAGAGAGCAAAAAGGCACACCGAGTGCTGAGGCCCTGCAAGCCGCTGGCCAGGGATGGAGGACACGATTCAGCTCCATGCCAACGGCAGTTAGCTGATAGTGAACACTTGAGAATTGGGGTCAAAGAGTTTTACTCTGTATCTGGGTTTAGTGGAGGAGATGCGAAAACATTAGTTACATCTCTGTGGCTGCAGGAAGAGGGGGAATTGCAGCATAGATTTACCATCTCTGGAATAGACTGGCAGAGAAGATAATCTATATAAATCACTAATTTTTTGACATAGAAACTAGGTAGAATGGGATTTGCCATCCTTCATGCCAGAGCCAGAAGTAAGTTTTCGGGAAGATGGATCTGCTCAGATGGCTGCTCTGACGGAAGCCGTCAATAGCTCCCACTTTGGGATGCTCCAGAGGCTGTGCATGGCCTGACTCTGGTTAGGCTTGACACATGCTCCCTCTGCTCGGTTCTCCCAGGACACTCAGGGTTCCCTTTTCATATTGCTCTGCATCTCGATGTGCTTCTTCAGGGTGGTCTCTCTGCCTGGCACACCCCCTGCTCCTGCTTGCTTCTCAATCCCCAGGATCAGGTGCCTTCTCTGAGAAGCCTTCCTGAGACATACCTTCCTGTCCCAACTTGCTCCCATTCCCCTTTTGGGGCACTACTCTGTCTTGTCTCACAAACCCTGTATCACGCTATATTGAAATACTTGGTCTTCACGTCGACTGCAGGTTCCTTGAAGACTATTCTTATTCATCTTTGGTTCCTTGGCACTCAACACTGTGGCTGACATACAGTAAGTGCCTCATATTTTGAGTGAATGAGAGGTGGTGAGAGTCATTAAGGGACACTTCATGGAGTGAGTCGAATTAAATACGATGATGAAAGCTTGGGCTGAGTGGCCTAGAGAGGACTGTCCATTGTTTCCCATGAAAACCCGGAAGATCCTGAATGGGTATTACTGCAATTCAGCTTTGCATGGTTGGGAACTTTTATAGCATAGACACTAATCCACCTCCCTTGGAATTCTTGCTGTTTGAAGAAGGAAATCTCACCTGACAGATGGCTTAATGTTCAGGCAGACTGTATTTGTACAGCTGCAGAATCTTTCCCAAACAAGATGTTTAAGGTCTCCACTCTTTATGTAGGAAATCTGGTGACCAAGGGAAAACATTACGCCTTTTTGGCAGAGCCTGGAGAACTGTGGGAAACACCATTTCCATTAAAGATCATCATTTATAGAAATGCCTTTAACGTTTTCCCTCTTCTTTCTGGGGCACGTGTGTGTGCATGCGTGTGTACATGCAAAAGTGTCTTTGGGTTGTAAATAAAGCCCTTCAGAAATCCATGGGTCAGAGAGGCATGGAAGCCTGAGTGGCCAGGAATCCAGACAACTCATCAGGAGGCTGACCATGTGACAGGCCCCAGGGACAGCTCTTAAGCTGTCAAAAGAGTGTCTTGTAGAGTTTGTCCTGGAGTCATTCCTTCAGTTAAGCTTCGGTTTGCTCTGCAACCATCTTACTGAGTGGAGAACTACAATGATGCAGTTCAGGAGAAAGAACTTCCAGCCATAGCTGCCTAGAATGCTCATTCAATACAGTGCTCATAGAGGAACTGAATTCACATGCATAAGGCTGTCAGGGCCATGTATGGCCATAGAGTAGACATCAGAACTCTTCCCTGCAAGCTGAAAGGAGCCACAAAGTTTATATAGGATGTCATGCATCCAAGTGAGATTTCTGGAGCAACTCTACTGGCTAAGCCTGTGGCTTTGAGGTCTTGGGGGTTGTAGGTCCCTCCTTTGCGGATTCACATGGGAAGGGTGCTTAGCTCCTTCTATCATTGTACCTGAACACTTTGAGGTTTAGGATACTGAGGGAGATGGTTTAAACAGAAACATGGGGATTTGGGAGTTGATGGCACCTTCAGTTCCTATCATCAAACATGCAAGAAGAATGGGGGCAGCTATGGTGACGGCTAAAGGACTCCAGTCGCGGGCCCCTCACAATGGAAGAGTAGGTGGGAAGAAGGGTTACGGTGTGCTCCACAGTTCCACTTTTTGAAGCTTTGCATGGTGTCTAGCGCCCCTCTTTGGAATAGGTATGATGGCTGAAGAATCAGAGTCAATTATGGAAATATAAAATAAAAGTAAGAAAAAGCTGGGTATATAGAGAAAGGCTGAAAACATGTCCAAATATTCTCTCTCTTTCTAGAAGAGGAAAAGTTCACGTGTCCTAGAATCTCTGGGTCTGGTTAAAGGAACATCCTTTGCCTCTGTGTAAATGTATCTTTGTTCAACGGCAGAGAGAAATTGTGAGAATAAGAGAATGAAGAGAGCAATTTCAGACTCTCAAACTCCAGGTCAGAGTCTTCAGTGTTCTATATCAGTGGAATAAAATAATCCATTGTCTTTATCCTGCAGTAGAAATACACCAGGAGGTCCAAACTGATGCTGCCTTCAGAATCAAAAGCGATATACTGAAGAGCCCAGAGCATACCTGGGCTTCATCATTTTGGTGAATGGTTCATAGAAATAATGTGCCTCAAGCCGAGGCAATGGAACATACTGGACTTTTGCAGGAGCTATGGGCAAAAAGGGACTCTCTTCAGGGGTTGCTAATATGGAGAGCCTGCCTGAAAAAAAAAAAAGAAAAGAAAAGCCAACAGGGAAAACAGCTGAATTGAAAGATGAGGAGGGAGAATGAGCACATGGTTGCCTAGATCTAGATCTGTCTTAACGTAGAAACAACCCTGGATTTCCAGTTAAGGGAATCAATCAATTCTATTTTTTTTGCTCAAGGTAGTTTGAATAGGTTTCTGTCACCTACCAAAAAGATTAAAAAAAAAAAAAGAGTCTTGCCTAATACAGAAATGCAGAGCAGAGCTGGAAGTTCTCAGCTTAGATTCCAGATAACCTCAACTAAGTTAAATTTCAGAAAACAAGGATTGACAGGGACCCTGAAGTTGGAGTTGAAAAAAAGGAACAACGCAGTGTACCGTCTTGTAGAAGCCCTTCCCAAACAGCTCTCAAACTCTTTCACAGTGTTGTTTTTCTTGTTCTCTGGCATGTGGGCTCTTTTGCGACAGTGTGCTGCCTTAGTGGATCAATACTGCAAAGTGTCTGTACCCGGTTTTCTCCTCTGACTCACTCCTTTGAGCCCCATGCCACTCCCTGGTGGAGCTCCCTGATTCCTGCTTTTCTTCCTTGGCTTCTCCTTCTTGTCTGCCTTTCTCTAGTGTAAAACTGTCACAGATGAATGCTGTCTAATCCATCTGTCTCTCCAGACAGACTGCTATCCCAGACAGCAGAGATTGCCCATATTCATGTGCATATTCCCTGAGCCTAGCACAAGGCCTACCATACTGCATGTTGCATTGAACTGAGTTTGAGGTTCAGCCAGACTTAACTGTCTACCTCTCAACACCCAGCTTCTTCCTCCTTGGAACTCTCAGAGACTTCCCTGCCTTGGAGCTCATGAAAACCTTTCTCCGTAAACATATTTATTTATTGAACACTTACCAAGGACCAGTAAGCACTCTATGTGCTTTAACCCATTCACCCACTCAGTCCTCACAACAGCCACTCCATCTTACAGATGAAGAGACCAGACATGAAACGTTAGGTAGTTTGTCCAGGGTCACCTAGCTCCTAAGCAGCGTGGCTAAGAATTTAGAACAGGCAGCACGTTCCTCATCACGACACTGATTTCAACAGCAATGTTATCAGTTCTCGGTGGGCGAAACATGCTTCATTTATATTGTTGAATCACCCTCTCAAAAACACTATTCAGTACTGATTATTAGTCCCATTTTCCAGGTAAGAAGACTGAGACACAGTAAGGTTAAGTCTTTCGTCCAAGGCTAAGTGGAAGAGCTGAGATTAAACCCTGACTGTCTGAGCCCAGGGCCCTGATTCATCAACCGCTGTGACAGTTGTCTATTGTCACAGCAATCGACTGATGGTTGTATTGGTTGTATCATAAGGAGTTACCAGTGTTATCTGACCTTTGATTACCCTTTGTTGTTGTTCTTATTGTTTAATGGGTATAATGATACCTACTTCATAGGGTTGTTATAAGAGCTTCAACCTATATAAAGTTCCAAGAGTGTTTGGCATATAGTAAATGCTCAACAAATGGTAGTTATGGTTGTTGTTTATTGAGTGCTTATTGTGCCAGGCATGGTACTAGGTACTTTACATGTAATATCTCATTTAATTCTCACTCAAACCCTATGAGGTAGGTACCAATATAAGGCTCACTTTACAGATGTAGAAACTTGGGCTCAGAGAAATTAAGTAAATTGCCAAAAATTCCTCAGCTGCCCAATTTAGTTGTTTGTTGGAGTAGCATGGCACCAGCTCTTATTGTCTTCTTCCTTGGAAAGTTTTGGTGAAGATATCAGAGAGCTCAGTGATCACTGGGTGAACTGGCCTTTCGGTGGTTCTTTAACCACATGAGCCTCAGCTTTATAGGTGAAGAGCTTGTGCCTTTGTAGACACAGCCCTGCAGAGTCAGACTAGGGGAGCGGCAGCTGCTCAAAGAAAGAAAACACATGCTTACTGAGCTCCTACAGTATCTGAGAACCGAGGGCTGGACACCTGAGGGTCCTATCTCGTGAAGACTCTTTGCCCCTGGCAAGCTGGAGGTGCAAACCTCTTCCTTGTCCCCACTCTTCCTGATGCTTCTCATGGGTGAACTGGCACAAAATGTGGAAAAAGTTGGAAATTCTCTTGTTAATTTTAGTTTTATAGGTTATTCAGGTTGCATAAAAATCCATGCTGAGTCTAAAAGTATCTAGACCAGCCGCCTGTATATATTAAATAATGCAGAGGACTATGAGAGTTACCAGGGCAGAAAAGAAAGTGGTTTCACCGTACAGTGGATCAATCCAGAAAGTTTAGGGACAAAAGATATTTTTTAACCTTGCATGACCCCATTTCTTCTCATCTTAGTTTGGCTGTTTTAAACTTACTGTGCAATTACCAAATCTTAACTTCACTTAAGTTATTTAAATAGTTATAATGCTGCCTTTTTATATTAAAAAAAATTTAAAAATAAACAACCAAAATTTGATGGTGGAGAATGGCGTTTGTAATAAAGGATCGATCAGTTCTGTCACTCTCATCTGTGCCACCAACTCGAGCCTCTAGCTTCTGGAAATATTGCTAGATAGAATCATTTCCACATGCCAGGCCATGTTTCTTTTTAATATCACAGCTGATTTGCTGTGGCGGAGGCGGCTGCTGACTGCTGGCACCACTGCTGGTTACAAAATGTGTTTGCCAAGCTGCACAGAGGAGAGGGAGTCCGACTGTATTCTTTGATGGCAGACTTCTTTGCCAAAAAACAGACCTGCATAGAAAGAAGCTCATTCATCTTCTTCCCTGCACCTCCCTGTGCCCTGAACAAAGTGAGAGTATCAGCGAACAGGGGTAGAGATTTCTATTCTCTTCTCCATCCAGTATTGCTGCTGGAAACTCTTCGGTGATGGCTCAGGCATCTACTTCCTCCTATCCTTGTTCGTAGAGCACACAGCCCCCGAAACTCGGGAAAATGCAGATGGCTCACCCCTGCCACCTATGTGCTTGAGAAACAAATGACAGTGGGTGCCAAGTGCTTTCAATCCATTATTACTTGTCAAACACTCCTGCCAGTTCTCTTCCAGGTAGGAAAAATGTAAAACCAGAAGTTACAAAATGTAATTCTCTCTCCTGAAAAATCACAGCTTGGTGTACTGTACTCTGCGGGTGTTGATTATACTGTTATTTTTTTTTTCTGTCTCCATTCACAGATGTCAATACATGGTGAGTGGTTTCCAAAAATTTACTTCATTTGCAACTAAAAGCAAGAAGGGAAGGCAGCGCCGGCCCCACTGGCATGCTGACAGCTCAGCCTTCTCCACTAAGAGCTCAGCTCTGTGCCAATCAACTCCAGGGTGCCGAGGCAAGAAAGCAAGGGCACACTACTGAAGGACGCATTTCAAAACGAGAAGTAGACCGTCACAGTACCTACCTTCTTTTCCTTTCTAATCCTACCTCAGAGGGTCAGCCTTTAACATTCGGGGAAATAGACAATGATTCAGAGTTAAAGGTGAACGAAAGGGGAATATTTCAATTCATTTCAGAGTTGTTTGGGGGAACGACATTTTGTTTAGTGAAACAAGTGAATTTCCTTCTCAAAGTAGGCGACTGACCTTAGGGAACAACGAGGCAGGAAGTGATGACCAAAGTGAACGCGAGGTAAGTACCACGGCCGTCGCATGTGCTTACTCTCAGTTCCACAAGTCATCTGATGCTCCTTTTCATTTATCACACGTGCATTTAATGCTGAAAATCTGCAGTAGCCTCAGCAATAAAAATTCGATGCCATTTTTACTGTGCTCGTATCATGTGTCAGACACTGTTAGAAGTGCTTTACTTACATTAGTGTGTTTAATCCTCACAAAATGTTACAAGGTGGGGGCGATTCTTCCTCCCCCTTTACAAGGAGAAAATGGAAACATTGAGAGATTAAGTAGTTCGCCCAAGGTAACACAGCCGGCACATTAATTGAGACAGTCTGACTTCAGAGCTGCCTTGGAAACACCTCTCTACTCCATGCCCTGGTGGGTAGGGTTAGCACAGGGCTGTGGAGCAGGAGGCAGCTACCCAATAAGCCAGTTCTGCTTCTGAAGGCTTTATTTTTATTCCCTTACTGCCTTTTTTTGCAGCAGTGTTTGGGGCATGAACAAAGGAAGTATCCTACTGACAAGAAGAAATAGATGACTCATGTTGAAGAAGGAGGAGGGGGAAAAGGCTTTTCAAGCCACAAGGATACCATTTTTCACACCAGAGGAGGTCACCACATACATCACAGGAGAGAAGGGATCTGGAGAGGTCACACGGGTAACAGTCTCACCTTTGGGGAGGACACCCTGCGGTCAGAAAAATGATCCGAAAGAGTCCCTGCTGCCGTGAGGGATTGGGTCACTTGTGGTACTTGTGCCCAAGAGCATGTGCTGTATTGGATCGACCAGATGTCCTGCTTGGTCAGCCCTCTCCATTTTCATGGTCTGGAAGGGAGTCCTGGAAATCTCCTGGAGCAGGCAGACTTGCCTGGTTCTGGGTCTCCTACTAACAAGTTGTAAAGGACTTCACGTTATTCTGTGTTACCATTTGTAATAGTTCAGATCACCAGATAAGTCAGAGGGCTTGGTTGCCTGGAAGTAAATAAAAACTCTATCTTCCTTCTCCGTTTTAGATTTACTTATTCCAACAGTATCCGATGAGTTTTGGGGGGGGGGCAGCCAATAAGGATACATATACAGATAAGCAAGAAATGGTCCTTTTCCTCAAAAGCCCACCCTGAAGAGAGTTTGAAGAGTCCTGCGAACTCTGAGAGATCCTTTCATGCTCTGCTACTGACTACTATGGACGCATAAGATGTGGAGGAAACAGGCTATCGCTTTTCTCTCTTTTCCGGACATTCTGTGCCCCAGGTCCCATCTTTCTTTCTCACTGGACTTGATGACTTTATGCTGATCCAGAGTTAGACGATTTTCAGATACTAATAAAAAATAAGAGCTCACAGAGTAAAAGCTCTGTATGAGGCCCTCAGTTCATCCTTGCGGCAATGCTTTGAGGTCATTTTTATTACTATTCTCATTTTCTATACAAGGAAACCAAGGCACAGGCAGTTAAGAAATGAGCCCAAAGTACAATGCTAGTCAGTACTAGAACCAGGAAATTTGGCTTCAAAGCACATCATCACAAATATTGCTATACATCACATCCTTGATAACGCTGCCGTTAAGAAAGAATATTTCAGGAGGAAATAAGAAAGAAGTGGAATCAGAGATGGCAAAGACTCTTGGCAATTTATCGTAGCCAGTGTTACCATTTACGAGTGTTAGAGATTATCTTGAACCTTCAGCATCTTACTGGTAGATGGATATTAGTTTATGTATCAGGAAACTGGGACCCTGGGAGCAGCCAACCATCAAACAACTAGGAAGTGGCAGAACCAAAATTTGAATCCAGGTTCCCTTGAACATCTGGTGCTCCTTTTCCCACACCATCCTGCTTCCTAGTGCTAAGTAGAGGGACATGGCACATGAACACAAATTCTGCCTCGAAACCAAAGAGGC